>CATIWR010427093.1:0-28444 GCA_949677035.1 Omphalea diandra | reverse complement strand
ATTTTTTTTTTGTTTGTTTCCTATAAAATAAAAACCCAAAATTTGCTAATAATTAAACCCCTTCCCCACCCCCCCCCCCCCCCCCCCCCTTCCCCTTTGTTGGTGCACTAGGGCCAATAAATGAGTTTTATGTGTTTGAACATGATTTTAACAAATTCTTTCATGATTGTGGAAAAGGTTGCTTTTGAAAACTACTTTAAGCATATTAGATTTTTATTTTTTAAACAACCAATTATGTGTGCCTTAATGTATTTTGGATGAGTTTCTAATTAGAAAGGCATATGAGGAGGATTTAATAAGACACCTTTGTGTATTAAAAATTTTAGATGTTTTTCATAAACATTGCCGAACCTGAAATTGAATGTGTGAAATAGTTGTGGTAGATGTGTTTCATGCGAACTAGCTAAGCCAAAATTTAAACCACCTAGGTTACACATCACTTTAGCCATTGATAGCGTACTTTGGATTAATCTTTCTATAAATTTTGTTTTAGATTTGCTAGAATCTAAATGTGAAAATGATTCAATTTTTGTGGTGATGACCATACTTTATTGCATGCTACAAAATCAATATTGTCATTAACCTTGATGACTTGTTTTTCAATAAGATTGTTAATTTGCAATTTGTATTCGATCCCAGTGGAAAAACTTGGAACTTACATGGTAAGTTAGTGTTAGATTTATTTATATTGATTCTCATGTTTCTTTTCATCTTGATGTAGGTCAAGATTCGAGGAGAATCTTTTTGAAGAGGGGTATGATGTGATCCTAGTTAGCAACCATCATGAGGATTCACTTAAGAACAAAAGACTAAGGTCAAAAGCATATGTAAAGAGGGATAATGATGGAGATCAAAGTGTTGGCAAGTATTTCCAAGATCCATTGAAAGGAATTGGATATCTAATGACTAGGGCTAAGACTAAAAGAATGAAATAAATTTTGCTAGGCTTGATCATGGAAGTGCAAGAGGAAATTAGAGAATTGTCATCAAGTCAAAATCAAATCCTTTATACCTCAATTGTATGGAAGGAACCTCAAGAAGAAGGTTTACAAGTCAAAAGAAACTTGTTTAAAGGAAGAAACATGGTGCACAACCATACACAACAGTGCTTCGAGGTGACAATATTAGACTGAAGGTAGTTGTAAGGCCATGCACACTATCATGCATCGAAGATGATCAATGAGCTGTTCGCGATTACGTAAATGCACAACCATGCACACAGCTATGCATCTCGACTACAATTCAGGAATTTTTCTTTTTGTTAGCCATTTTTTGAGTTTTGTGTTTTCTTTTAGTATCTTGTCTAGAAAATGTTTCCTACTTAGATATGTCTTTGTTTAGGAATATGTAGAAAAACTCTCTTTATAAGACTCTATATAAGTCATAGCCTTGTATTATGAAAAAAGGAGTTAATTATTAATGAATATTATTATGAAAATAGAGATTAAGGAGTTTTAATTTATTAAAAGCGCGCTGCCAATACAATGGCTCATGTTTATCAAAGATATGGAAGGTGAATTCGTATAGAATGAAGAGGTACCTCAGGACATTGAGCTACTTCTATCTAAAGCTGTAAGGCTGCGGTCAAATTAGTTTTTTCTAATAAAATTGTCACATTTCTCAAAAAAAAAAAAAATGCCCAGGGGGGGTGGTTTGGCTAAGTGAAGTGGACAGAGATAAATCCTTACGCTAGTACTTCGGGCGCTATCAGCTAGCCCCATATTCATCTTAAACAAGCATACTTAATTTATTTGTTATAGACACTAATTATAATCATCCACAATGAGTTATAACTATGTTAGATACTAAAGTAATTAATGAACAAAGTTTATTATAAATTTTAAATTTCGCTTTCGCCGCACACATTAAGTTATGTTAAATATTCCATAAATTCCCGACAAATATACAAGGACAATTGCGAGTTCATCAGTAGTCAATATTTGAATGTCGCCCTCAGTCAGTTATAGGCTAACACTTTTTCAGTTCTTTTCCCTTGTAACATTCAAGGACGTAACTAGGGACTCATAAAACTAGTAGCAGATACCTCTTCCATAGTTTGCAAGAGTCATCAAGGCTAATTCTTGTGCCTAGATAAGAAATTGATGATTAAAAAACATGCTACCAGTCGTAGTTGATTAACTCAAATCAAAGTAAGCTAATAATAGTAATGTCCAGTAAGAAAAGAGAATTTTACATGATCAAAATATAAAAGGATTTGAGATGCATCAAATAGTCTTTACCCTTTACCCTTGCGGAGCCATATGTGTTGATATAGAATGTGTAACAGTACAAGTGAATTATCGCATGTAGGACTGCCATTCAACTAAAGATGATAAGATCTCTATGGCTTCTGAATGATGTGGAACCAAAAAAACATTTCCGTCAAATGCCATTACATATTCAACAACAAATGAGCAAAATTGTAATAACAAATGGAAGCGAAAGCTAGCCATATGTTCCACGCCAACAAAGGAAACATAGAGACCATTGATAACAACCGACTAGATAAGAGAGGAGTCATTTTGATAGTGATGTCCAGTAAGTAGCTATAAGAACAAGATGTCCCATCTTTTCTTTTAATTTAACTCCTTAAAATTCTAAAAATACAACCAAAAAAACAAAACCACAAATGACCCACCAAAACGTTCCATATTCCCTCTTACCTGTTAGCTTTTTCTTACATTACCAAAAATAGCCTTAATTTTAAAGCCTTTGTCTCTCGTTAACTCCCAAAGGAGAGAAACCGTGCTAACGTGAAAGTGGAAGAACGTTGAAATCTAGCAGTCATACACACTTACTCTAACTCAAAATGGAGCAGTTGACGTTCGATGGAGTGTGCGTTTTTTGGGAAGCTGAGCTGCTGCAGCTGAATATAACTGCCCAATAAACAAATTTAGAAACACAACATCAATATACATGTATCAAAAGAAATTGTAGCACATTATTAATTATGTGAACCCAATAGCTTTCAAGTGCATAGTGCTATGTGAGATGTGGAAAATTTATTCGCCAAATTAAAGCCCTGCAAATCTAAGAAGCAAACAAAAACACCTGTGGGTCCTTACGTTTTTTGTATTTTTCCTTTATTGTCCATCACCAACTATTTTGCCCAACTTTATCAGTCAGTTATTTATTAGTATTAGACTACTAGTACCTCCTCTTGTTGTCTTTTGAGCCTTGCATTTTCTTCAAGTAGATACGCTACTTCAAGTTCCAACCCGTTCGTATAAGCCTGCAAGATCAAGAACTTGTACAAAATTAACTTTCAAGAAAATGAGACAAACAGAAAGAATACTAAAATGGACAAGAAGACAAATAATTTCCTGCTTTCTTGCTCTTGATCGAGCAGCAGACTCTCGGTTTTTGATCATGCGCTTATGCCGGCGATCGCATGAACTGTTATCAGATTCTTGAACCCTTCTCTTGCTAAAAGAAGGGAACTCGGAAGATGAATCCAAAGCAGCATCAAAAGGACTATTAAAAGAAGAAAGATTAGAAACTGGAAGAGGATTATGATGGAGATGGCCAGGCATATGCGACGTAGGCCGGCTTAAAGGATCAACATTGTCAAGAATATCAAAACTGGGACCAGAGTTCAAACTCAGAACAGTAGCGAGAGGTGGAGGAACTGGAGAAGAGCAAAACAAACCAGTAGCAGCAGCAGTAGTAGTAATAGTAGTAGTAGAAGAAGAAGATACTATTCTTGACGGTGGATCTTTATTGAAGGGTTTAGAAAAGAAGTCTTGAAGGATAAAGTTAGAGTTGTGAGGAGGAACATGGATGTGGTGGTGGTGGTGATGATGAAGATGTCTAGAGGTACTGATGGAGAGGTCCTGATCAGAAGAAGGTTGGTCGTGAAGAGAAGCAAGATTTATGTCCTTCCACACCTCTTCCATGGTTTTAGGTTTGTGGGTCTGGTGGTAGTGGTGGAGAGGTGAAAATGGAGAAGGAGAAGAGAAGGGGGAAGTGGATGTGGAGGAGGAGGACCTTGGCGATGAAGATGAGAGTCTATTAAGACTGGTTTTTGTTCTGTTATTGTTGCAACCGGAGCTGGTGTCTTCACCACCTGTAGATGTCAACATTTGTAGAGAAATAAAGAAAGAAGACACAAGGAACTGTTTGCGCTTTGGAGTGTTTAGTTCCAACACTACAGGCTATAAGCTGTATGTATGGGTGTGACTGTGACCCTTGACCGTGTATCCATCTGAGAGAGAAAAGAGGAGAAAGAGAAGGAGAAGTGTGGGGGTAGCAATTTGGTTGAATTGATGGGAGTTGTTTTGTTTTGTGGAGAAACTTGAACCGTGAAGTGTTGTACCTTGGGATGGGAGTCGGATTCTATTAGTCCTATTAAAGTTTCTGTTTGTATCATCCCTTTCACAACAAGGCTTTTTAGTTAACGGGAACGCCATATATAATTGATCGTGATACGAAACTGAAGATTTGATATTTTATTATTTATATATATGGTATTTTAGAAGGTAAATTTAGTTGATTTGCTCTTCTAAATGTGATATACCAAAATTACATTTTTAGATCATTTAATAAAAATTAGTAATTCTTTATTTAATTTTTTTCATTAACTAATATCACTTAAAAATGTATAAAAATTTCTTAAAGATCAAATTTATATATAAAAAATCATATATAATTAAGAACCAAAATTTAATATTATTTCTCACATACATTGCAAAATAAAACAAAATGTAGTTGAAAAACTACAAAAAAAAAAATCATTACCAATTACTGTAGAAACAACACAGAATATAAATATGTCACGTAGAAATAATTTAAATTCTTTATTTTTTTTTGGATTAAGTTTAACAAAAGAAAAAACATATTTACTTATTATAATAGAAAGAAAAATAATTTGCATAGTTACCTATTATAATGGAAAGAAAAATAATTTTTGTATTTTGACAGTTTAGTAATTATTAATAATTAGGAATAAAAAAATGATGTTTTCTTTCGTTGCTTTTTTTTTCCTGGTTTTAAATTTCTGTAGTTAAATAAATTATTGTATTGAACTTATTATTATTTAATTGTTATTTCAATTTTAGAGATATAGGTTGCATATCAAAGAGATTTTAAATATAAAAATATAATATTTTACTATTTAAGTAGTAGATCGCGAGGAGAGTATTAAGTAACTATGAAACAATCTTTAAAACATAATCAAACTGTATTAATTAAATTGAATTGAATAAAAATTTTAGAATGAAAAATTAATACAAGTATGATTACATTTATATTCACATTCAGCTTTATAAGAAATGTTTGGACTAAATAATAAGACATAAAAGTGCTTATAAAATTGTCATAATTTTTCTTTATATCGTGATTAGTTTTTAATTTTAACTGAATTTTATTTTTGAATAAATTTAAACTCGACATTTTAGGTGCATTAGGGTTGTAAAAGGGAGATTAGACATCAATTTGTATGATTCTTTAGTTTTTGGGTAAAAAGAAGTGAAATATAGTTTGTGGCAGAAGACTTGTTGTAATAGGCACAAGCGTGACTTACCAATCTTAGGTTGACGAATTTAGAAAAACAAAAAATTATTTTTCGGCTTGATTTTAATAATAGATCCTATCATATTTAGGAGATTTGGCTTAGGAAATTTATCCTAAATTTATATCTTTTTTTGATATTGTCCAAAAATAATTAGGAAGTCAATTCATTTAGAAATTTTTGGAAGACTTTTGAGAGAGATTGTTGTACTATAAATAGGAGTCTCTTTTCTTGTACGGAGAAGGTGAGGAAATGTTCAGAGCGACATGGAGTGGGTAACCAACCTCAATTGGAGATATTGTTCTCTTTTATTGTGAACTCCTTATTCTACCTCTTATTCTTCTTCTTCTTCTTCTTCTTCTTCTTCTTCTTCTTCTTCTTCTTCTTCTTTTTAGTTTTCTTTTATTATTCAAGAGCTAGTTTTATTATCGCTATGGTTATGGGAAGTCTTATCTTAATAACGGATTGATTTTTATTTTATTTAATCAAGATATTTTTTATTTTCATATTGTCCATGAATTATTGTGCTTAATAATATTGAGAGTTTGATCACCTTTTGATTGATTTGGTTTATGTAAATGAATTGAAAAAGGATTTTGTCTATGTAAATGAATTGAAAAAGGATTTTGTCTAATTGACTAAATAATTCATGGTGTGAATTCAATAGTATATAGGAATATATATACATGATTCATTTCATTTTACATATTGTTTCACAAAGTTTAATGTGCTTTCTCTATATAGGAATGTAAAGGTTACATAATAAAAGTAGGATTAATATATCTCAAGAGGGAATATTAAACAATTTTTAAAAAAAAATCTCAGCTTATAAAAATAATTTAATATTAAACAATTTTTTAAAAAAATCTCAGATTATAGAAATAATAAATTATCTTAGTTGAATTTAATTAATTGAAATCCATTAGAGTGGTTAAGTGGACCAATAGTCTAATCTCATTAATTTATTGTTGCAACTTTAATTGTTTAGTATTTTCCTTTTTTTTTTTTTGCTTTATATAGTTAAATTTTTGTAGTTTATTTATTTTGAATTTTCATAATTTAATTATTTGCTTCTCTAATTTGATTGTCTAAAAAATCAAAGGTCAACTATAATTTTAGTACTTATTTTGTTAAATTCTCATGGGAATGATATCTTTTTACTACTTGATAACTAGTGCACTTACTAAAATTATTAAATTTTAGTTATCGAGTTTTTGGTGTTGTTGCTGGGATTTAATCCTAAAATATTAGAACTTGTTAATCTTAGTAAATTTGGTTTTTTTTTATTTGTTAGTTCTTTTGTTGCTTGTTCAGGTTGATTGGTGCATGACACATAGTGGTAAGGAATTAGTGCAATTTAATCCTAAAAAATAAAGAGAATTCATATACTCCGAATGCTAAACAAAAACAAAGAGCAAAAGCAATTTGAAATTAGAATGGTGAATCCAGCAAATGCCGAGTAGACTCTTTTGGATTATGCTTGTTCAATCATTGCTGGAGCTACTTTTAACATTAACAAGCCAACAATCTAGGCCAACAACTTCAAAATCAAGCAAACAATCATCTAGATTATCTAAACTAGTATCCAATTTAGTGGGCTACCGAGTGATAATCTAATGCACACATTGTCAATTTCCTAGAGATCTATGACACCTTTAAGCATAATGGAGTTAGTGATGATGCTATTAAGTTTAGACTTTTCTCATTATGAGATAAAGTTAAAGATTGGCTTAATTCACTTCCTTGAGGTAGTATCATTACAGGGGATGATTTGACTCAAAAATTTATAGCTAAGTATTTTCCTCCTTCTAAAACAACTAAATTAATAAAGGATATTACCACTTTTGTTCAATTAGAAAGAGAGACTTTATATGAGGCTTGAGAGCAATTTAAGGAAATGTTTAGGAAGTATCCTCATCATGGGATACCAATTTGGCATCAAATTCAAACTTTTTATAATGGTATTACTCCGTCTAACCATTCAATTATTGAAGCAGCTGTAAGTGACACAATCGTGAGGAAATCTCCCGATGAAACTTTTGAGCTGACAGAGTAGATGACTTCTAACAACTACCAATGGAATAATGATAAAGTTGACCATAAGGGACTTATAGTGCATAATGTTGATTCTTTTATTGTTTTATCTACACAAATTGCTTATTTAAATAAAAAACTAGATAATCTTACTTTTAAACCATGTAACTTATGTGGCCAAATGAGACATCCAAGCTCTCATTGTTAGGTAGGAAATCCTTTTGTTTCTCAAGAAAGTGCTAATTTTATTTCTCATGGTGGGAAGTCAAATTTTGATCCCTATTCAAATACATACTGTTCGGGGTTTTGGAGTAACAATTAACAAAAGGCACCTCTTAGACTTCATCAACAATAGTCACCACAAGAAAATAAGAAAAAATTGGAGGATTTAATTACAAAGTTCATTAATAGCGATGAAGTAAGGTTTCAAAAACATGAGATGTATATTAGGAACTTAGAGGTACAAGTGGGATAACTAGTTAACATGATGTTGGAAAGAAGAGAAGATTAGTTTCTTAGCAGTACTGAGAATAATCCAAAAGAACAGGTAAATGTTATCACTATAAAAGGTGAAGGAACAATTGGAGAAATTGGAGGAGATACAAGAGAAAAGAAAAAGGAGCATGACAAGGTTGATGATACATCTATGGAAACCAAAAAGAGTACACCTGAACTCAATTTAGATGATATTACAATTCCTCTTCCTTATCCTAAAAGAGTTTTGAAAGCTAATTGTGATAAACAATTTAAGAAATTTTTAGAGGTGTTTAAAAAGGTACATATTAATATTCCTCTTTTTGATGTAGTTTCTCAAATGCCAAGTTATGCTAAAATTTTGAAGTATGTGATTTCCAATAAAAGGAAATGGGAAGAACATGAGATGGTGAAACTTAATGAAAATGCTAAGCAATTCTCTTAAATAAATTACCCCAAAAGTCAAAGACCCAGAGAGTTTTTTTATCCCTTACACTATAGGAGATATTAAATTTGAAAAATCTTTGTGGGATCTAAGTGCTTGTATGAACTTAATACCATACTCTATTTTTGAAAAATGTGGATTACATGAATTGATACCCACTACTATTACCTTGCAAGTAGCAAATATATGTATTAAATATCCTAAAGGAATAGTAGAGGGTGTCTTAGTTAAGATGGGCAAATTTATTATACTTATTGATTTTATTATATTGGATATGGAGGATGATAGAGCAATGCCTTTGATTCTTTGTAGACCTTTTTTTTTTCTTTTCTATCGATAATGTTTTGATTGATGTACATAAATGTTTACTGACTCTTAGGATCAATGACGAAGAAGTAGTGTTTAATGTGTTTCAATCCATGAACATCCTAACACAATTAAATAAGAGGTACATGTGATTAATTGCATTGATGTGTGTACAGCTAAGTAAATGCATTTAGATTAGAAGATCCTTTGGAGAATATCATTCTTAATTCTTATGATGATGCGTAGGTCTTGGATGAAGAACATGAAGAGAAATTCAATTACTTAGACATGGGTCAAAAAGAATTTAAGCCAAAAGAAAGGAAAATAGCATTTGTTAGGAAGCAACCCAATATTTTTAATTTTACAATTTTATGCTTTTATTTTATTTTTGCATGTTTTTCTTAATTTTTATTGCATTCTTTATTTTGATTTTTTGCATGTTTTGTTTTCTTATATTTTATTTGATAGTTTGTTAAGTCATGCCCACGACCTATCCAATTAAAACTTCTATTGTTTTTTTTCCCTTGCCAGTATAAGGCGTGCCCATGGCTTATTCACATAAGTATTTTTGACAACACTATAACCACTCACTGCTGTTCCTTTCACATTTGAGCTCCATTCCCGCCAAAGCTCACCATGCAGGGAAGTTTCCTTTACACTTCAATTTTTATTTTTATTTTTTTCTTTTTGGATGAACTTCTTTTTGCCATATTGAGGACAATGTATACTTAAAGTGTAGTGAAGGGATTAAAGGTTTTGATGATACTTTGACTTTGGCATACCTTAATCTTTGCTTGATAACCTTTTCTTTTGGAATTTCTACTCTATTGATATTTGTTTTTAAATAATTTTGGATTATCATGATTTTTTTGCTTAAGGTAAAATTGCATGATAGGATGCAAACATGATTAAATGAAATTTTTTTTAAGGATGAGTATTTCTTTGCTTTGATAATTAATTTGAATGAAAAAAGTGCAAGATTCAATATAAATAAATCTTAATTGTGAGCTTTTTAGCCTATAAGCATTTTTATTGTTTTGTTGCTCTATTTTGTTTTGCTGAATATTGTCAAACTTGGGTTGCGTATTCTAGAACTTGTCTTTTTATATATTTTGTGACCACATTAATGAGTTTTTGTGTTAAAAAATAAGAAAGGTATCTAGGTTAGCCCCCTTAGCCCATCAAAACCCTACCCTCATGTTATTTCCATAGGAAAGCCAAGTTGAGCCTTAACCTTTTCTTTGTTTCTACCACATTAATTTTACCTTGAACTTCTTTAATTTTCTTTACCCCTTTTATCAAAGGATTATAATTGAATTGACATGAGAATGATAACCACTTTTGAGCAAATTATTGGAAAAAAAGATACAAATTCTACTCCTTTATATTGGTGCTTAGTAATTGGAGATGTTCATTACAAATGTTTATTTTTACATCAAATGGTTGACAATTTATGAGTATGCTAAAGTATTCTAAATATGTTTTATGCTAAGTAATCAGGGGTATTTATCACAAATGTTTGCTTTTGAATAAAAAGGTTGTAAATAATTTAGAAAATAATAAAATGAAAAAGAAAAAGAAATGAAAAGAAAAATATTTTGATTGCTCTAAATATGGCTATTGAAAGAAAAGGCTAAATTCATGTAAATTAAATTAATTCCTTTGACAATTTTCACACAAAATTCCCTTTTTATCAAACCTAAACCCAAACCCCATTACAACCCATTTTATTTCTCTTTTTGATTTTAGATGCATCAAACTCTTATTAAGTAGTGGAGATATGATATATGGGCAAGCTTATGGTAATATCATTATTTGTTTTGATTTAAGAGTTTATTGACACTTTAAACACTTTGACTACATTGAGTGAAACAATTGAGAGGGTATTTGAATATTATTGCATTTGATTTTAAAGAACTTGTTAAGGCAAAGAAATGCTTATATTGGTTTTAAAAAGTTCATTTATAAAATGCTTATTTCATTTAGTTATAATTTGACTTGAGTTCATTGTGACTTGATAATTCGAGATGACAAACTTAAAGAGTGTTAGACTAAGATGGTTAATCCAAAGTCTTAAACCTCTTTTGACTCGACAAAGGAGATTGATCAATTCTAAAGTTTCAATTAAGTGTTGTTTTGCAGTTTTTAGATAGTTTCTAAATTTAAAGTTGAATGAAGTCCATAATCTCCAAAGAAAGCAAAGTGTCTCCTAATTCGCGACCACAACTTCATAAATCGCTACCACAAACTAGACTAAGGCAGGTCATAAATTGGACAGACGAATTCGCGGGCCACTTTTCTGCCGCGACCAATTCAAAGAAAGGAGAGCCAAAGTCACAGATGAATTCGTGGTGTGTGTCATGCCTCAGTCGCGACCTCGAATTTTGAAGTAACTAAAGAGGGAATCAAGTCCACAACCACAACATGACAAGTGTCCCAGGTGACCATTGGAAGACAAAAATCGTGATGACAACTTGTGGGTAGTGACCACAAATCATGAAGAAGAAGATGAACATTTTGACAAACAAATTCGCGTTCTGAGTCGCGGCCTTTATAAGGAAAATCGTGACCGCTACTTTTGTGAGCAGGTGAAAGGTAATGACTATATTTTCCTGGTGGACCAATGAGAAGATGACACGTGGACTAGCTGTTAGACACAACGGGGATTTTCGTCACAAGTTTTGGCTCCCATATGGAAATTAGAAAATTGTGACCGCTAAAGAATAGTAGCGACTGCGAATGAAGCCTAACAAGCATTTAATGCAAAATATGTCTTGCATACGTTGGAGATTTACTACCAGTTTTATTGCAACGTCTCTTTGGTGGGTAAAGGCTATAAAAACCTCAACAAATAGATGTAAATGCAAGAGAATTCATTAATTTGTAACCCAAACTCTTGCAATTTTGCTACTCAATATTTTCTCTTCTTTAGGTAATTATTTAGTGTGAGCATAAACATCATTTGTAAAGGTTGTAGTGTGAGCCTGTAAAAACACTAAAAGAGGTTATTGTGTAAGCCTTAAAAACACAAGTGTAAAGGTTATTATGTGAGCCTCAAAAACGCAAGTGTAAAGGTTGTTGTGTGAGCCTTAAAAACACAAGTGTAAAAGTATGGTGTGAGCTTAGAAACACCATTAGAAGATAGTGGAACACCCAATTGCTGAGAATTGAGGAGTGGACATAGGGTCGATTATACCCAAAGCACTATAAATCTTGTATCTCCATTCTACTCATTTTTCTTCTTACCTTCTTATTTTAATTTTTATACACCAATTCAACCCCTCCTTTTTGGTGCCTAGGGGCAACAAGTGGTATCAGAGCTTAAACACTCAAACAAACCTTTATTGGTGAGTAAAAGATCAATGATATAAGAGGGAATCCACTCACACCTCAAGCCTCACTTTGATGGAACCGACTATACACATTGGAAGTATATAATGGAAATCTATCTTGACATAAATATGGTGGACCTTTGGGATGTGGTTGTAAAAGAATGGAAGCTTCCTACTAAGGTAATGGATGGAATTAAAGAAATTATCCCAAGAGAAGAATGGGTTGAAGCTCATCAGAGATCAAATGGCAAAAATAAGAGGGCAATGGCCATTCTTCTAAGACTCTCTCTAGAGAAGAGATTGGAAGAGTGCAACATTGTCAAACAGTACATGCCATTTAGAAGACACTTGAAAACTACCATAAAGGTACAACTCTAGTTTAATCAAGCTGGTTGGAGATGTATGTAACCAAATGAGAGCTATTCATGATGAAGGACAATGAAAACATCACTGAAATGACAAATAGGCTCCTATCTATCATCACCAACATGAAGAAATTGGGAAGGACGCTTACAAACTATGAGGTAAACATAAAAATCCTCAAAATACTTCCTTTAGATAAATTTAGTACTAAAGCGTATAACATCTACGAGTCCAATCTGGAGATTGGGAAAGTGCCAACAGACGTGTTGATAGACAAACTCTTAACTCATGAGTTGGCCTTACAAAAAGATGAACAAATGAAAAAGCTAAGAGGCCAAGGAGATAAACCAAAAAAAGGAAGAAGAACCTTAGCTCTTAAATCTTTAACAAAGGAGAAGGAGGTAGAAATTACCTCAAGTGATGAAGAAAGTAACAGGGAAGAAGAGGAGCTAGCAATGCTCTTAAGGAGGATAAAGGAGTTTATCAAAAGAAGAAAAGAAAGAAAAGGCTTCAAGAAGACAACTCATAGTCCAAGAGAAAAATCCAATGATGTCACTTGCTATAAAAGTGGCAAGCAAGGCCACATCAAGTATGAGTGTCCCAAATTGAAGAAGAAGAAGAAGAGATTCGACAAGGAAAAGAAAAAAAGTTTTTCAGCCACTTGGGATGATAGCTCAAGTAAAGAAGAGGAAGAAAGAGAAGTTGTTGATATTTGCTTCATGACACAAGAAGATTCTACAAATGAGGTAAGTACTTCTTCTCATTCTAATTATGATTTTGAATTTGATGAGATAGATGAAGAGCTTTTAGAGGCTCTAACCATAAAATGTGACAAATACAAGTCACAAATGAAATCTTGCAAAAGAAAATGTCAAAAGCTAGAGGATGAATATAAATCCCTCAATGACATTGTAAGAGAATTGAGAACATCTAATGATGAGCTCAAAAAATTAGTGGATAGTCTTTCTATATCATCTTCTTTAATGGCTTCACTAAGAAAGGACAATGATACTCTAAAGGGAGAAGTCATTGAGCTTAGAAGCTCAATCTCCACAAAGGAAAAGAGGCCTTAGACACATTGATTGTGTCACAAAGACCACCACTAATTAGACATGGTCTAGGCTTCAATGGAGCCTCCTCATAATCTCAAACTACATTTGTTAGATCTTTAGAACCTTAAGCCTCAAGGGTTGAGGTAATTGGGAAGAAAAGTGCTCCTAGTACTAAGCCTCCTAAGCTTAAGGGCAAAGGGAAGACTCCCCCAAACTCAAGAGCTAAAACTCAAAGAGCTAACCATGCCTTCATGTACAACAAACAACAAGGTCATTCTCATAAGAAATTCCCCACTCCTACTCATCATACATGTACATGCATGCATTCACATGGCCAAAGTATCAAGAGGCCTCTTACTCATACTAAATTTATGCATAGGAGAAAGACTCCTAAGTCTAAACTCCAATGCCATTATTGCATGAGACTTGGACACATTAATATTCATTGCAACATTAGAAAGGCTCACCTCAAACTAGAGGACCTTTCATCTTCTAACCCCTAAGGACTCAAGTATGCTTGGGTACCTAAAAAAAGGTAACTCACTTTTGTTATATAGGAGAATGCAGCAGCTACCAAATCAAGCAATTGACATGTGGATAGTGGATATTCCAAGCATATAACTAAAAATAGGAAGTTATTCACAACATTGAAGGAAAAAGAAGGTGGATATGTCACATTTGGTAAGAATGTCAAGGGTAAGGTAATTGGCATTGGAACCATTGGTAAGAATGGTTGCTCTTTAATTGATAATGTTCTTTTAGTTAGTGACTTACAACATAATTTGTTAAGTGTAAGTCAATTGTGTGACAAAAGTAATAAAGTCACCTTTGATCTTAGAGAATGTCAAGTCACCACTTGAGTGGATGATGAGGTTATTTTCAAGGGTGAAAAGAAAGATAATACTTACTCAATTAACTTAGACAATTTGGCTAACTAATCTTTTAAGTGTCTTATGTCTTTGAGCAATGAAGCTTGGGTATGTCATATAAGGCTTGGACATGCAAGCATGGATTTTCTTCAAAACCTATCTAAAGGAAAGTTAGTGGAAGGACTTTCCAAGCTAAATTTCTCCAAAGACAAGACATGTGGTCCTTGCCAAATGGGGAAGCAACACCATACCTCTCACCAAGCCAAAAATGTTGTAACTTTAACTAGACCTCTTCAACTTATTCATATGGACTTAATAGGACCCATTAGAAGTGCTAGCTTAGGTGGAAACATTATGCACTAGTCCTAGTAGATGACTACTCTAGGTTTCCTTGGGTATCTTTTCTTGCACATAAAAATGATTCCTTTGATCATTTTAAAAGCTTTGCAAAAAGGGTTCAAAATGAAAAAGGTTACTTCATATCTTCTATTAGAAGCGACCATGGAAAGAAATTTCAAATGAGTATTTTGGAAATTATTGTTTAGAGAATGAAGTTTTTCATAATTTTTAACTCCTAGAACACCACAACAAAATGGTATTGCAGAGAGAAAAAATAGAACATTGATGGAAATGGCTAGGAGAATGCTCATTGAGCATTCTCTATCAAATTACTTTTAGGCCAAAGCCATTCACACTGCATGTTATATTGCAAATAGAGTTTTCAAAAGATCCATTCTCAATAAAACATCTTATGAGCTATGGAATGGTAGAAAAACTAAGATATCATACCTTAGAGTATTTGGATGTAAGTGTTATATCTTAAACACCAAAAATAATCTTGGGAAATTTGATTCAAAAACCAATGAAGGTATCTTCTTGGGATATTCCACCTCACGTAAAGCATATAGAGTCTTTAACAAAAGTTTAATGGTAGTTGAATAGTCTATGAATGTTATTTTTGATGAATCTAGTAAACTTGATCTTGGGAAAGGTAGTTTGTTGATGATCTTCTAGGTGACTTTGAGAAGTTGGAATTGGAAAATTCCACAATAAAAAAAGATAAAGAAGAAAGTGATTCATTAAGAGTAGATGAAGACCAACATCATCAATAATAAGTAGAGCCAAGCTAAGATCTACCCAGGGATTGGAGATTTTCAAGTATCATCCCAAAGACTTGATCATTAGTGATACATCTGAGGGTGTAAGTACTAGATCTCAACTTAATCTTTTAGATAATAATCTTACTTTTGTTTCTCAACTTGAGCCAAAATCAATTGATGATACTCTTGATGATGAGAGTTAGGTACTTGTTATGTAAGAGGAACTTAACCAATTTGAGAGACAAACTTGTCCTTAGGCCTAAAGAGCACCCAATTATAGGTTATAAATGGGTGTTTAGGAACAAGTTAGATGAGCAAGGTTTCATTACTAAAAACAAAGCTAGATTGGTTACTAAGGGATACAACTAAAAGGAAGGCATAGATTATTATGAAACTTTTACCTCCGTAGCAAGATTAGAGGCCATTAGGATTCTTTTTGCCTTTACATGTCATATGAATTTTAAAATTTTTCAAATGGATGTGAAAAGTGCATTTTTGAATGGTATAATTGAGGTGGAAGTCTATGTTGAACAACCTCTCGATTTTGAGTCACATTGTTTTCCAAACCATGTTTTTAAATTGAACAAAGCCTTACATGATTTGAAACAAGCTCCAAGAGCTTGGTATGAAAGGCTTAATTCATTTCTCTTGAAAAATGATTTTGAAAAAGGAAAGGTGGATACCACACTTTTTGTTAAAAAATACAAACATAACATATTAATTGTTCAAATCTATGTTGATCATATCATTTTTGGTGCTACTAATGAATCTCTTTGAGAGATTTTGTTCAGTGTATGACTAAGGAATTTGAAATGAGCATGATGGGAGAGCTCAAGTTCTTTCTCAGTCTACAAATCAAGCAATACAAGGAAGGGATCTTCATCAACCAAGCTAAATACACAAGGGAGATACTCAAAAAATTTGGCATGGATGATTGCAAGGTAGCTAAAACCCCAATGAGTGGTACCATCAAGCTAGATAAGGATGAATCAGGCAAAACAGTAGATGAAAAGAGATATTAAGGTATGATTGGATCTTTACTTTATCTTATCATGTTTAGTGTTTGTATGTGTGCTAGGTTCCAATCCCCTCCTAAAGAGTCTTATTTGAATGCTATTAAGAGGATTTTTAAATATTTACATGGCATAATTCACTTAAGGCTATGGTATCCTAGGGATTTTTCCTTTAGTCTCATAGGATTTTTAGATGCGGATTATGCAGGTAGCATATTAGATAGAAAAAACACTTCTGAAACTAGCCAATTTATAGGTGAATGCCTAGTTTCTTAGTTTAGTAAAAAGCAAGTGTCAGTTGCCTTATCCACCATAGAAGTCGAGCATGTGGTTGCAAGTTGTTGTTGCACCTAAGTCTTTTGGATGAAACAATAATTGAAGGATTTTGGTAAAGTGATTGATCATATTCCTATTAAATGTGCTAACACAAGTGCTATTAATCTCTCTAAGAATCCCATCCAACACTCTAGGAGCAAACACATAGATATTAGATATCATTTTCTTAGAGATCATGTGCAAAAGGGTGATGTTGTGTTAGAATTTATTGACACAAATTATCAACTTGCAGACATTTTCACTAAACCTCTAAATGAAGAAAGGATGAACTTCATTAAGAGAGAATTAGGAATGCTTGATGGAAGCTCCCTAAAGTGAAAATTTTTGATCTTATGTATGATATTGCTATTTGTATTGATATTTGTTGATTTGTGATATTTGTGTTTGATATAGTAAAGTGGATCATAATTTTTTCAAAATTCAACTATTTTTCCTTGCGGACTCATAATTCGCAATTGCGAATTACAAGTCAATTTCACTCGGCTGTCAAACATCAATTCGCATCGTGAAATTTTACTTCCATCGCGAATTTTGGTCAAATTTCAAATTTTTTGACTGTTAAGGCATGTATTCCCGAGAAAAATTTGTTTGTTACTCACATTTTCCAAAATTAGTGATCGTGACTCATGAATTCGTGGACGCAAATTAGAGTAACTGCCTAGACATTTAAGTGATTTGATTGCCAACTATTTCAAACTCTTCATTAATTCATTTTTAATTGTTTATAGCCATTTTTACACCCCTTCAAAGGCTATAAATACCCCCCCTTCAATAGTAACATCCTCACTTCTATTCCAAACATCTTCTCTCTCTCAAATCTCTCTAAAATTCTCCCAAACTCTTTTCCTCTCTTACTATGGCTCCAAAGAAGTTCTCTAGAGCAGACAAAGGCAAGGCAGTGGCTTACCCCTCTGCACCCCCTCGCTCCATCTCATGAAGGGAGTTACTAAGGAAGAAAAAGAAAGGTTCAAATCCAATTCCTCAAAGATCATTCTCCCAAACAAAATACCCTCAACTTTTATGCTGGAAACCTTGGGTATCAATGCAGAAATTCGAGCTTTCCTCTCCAATTTGGGTTGGAATGAGTTTATCTTTCAGGATGAACCCGATTATGAAGAAATCATGTCGGAATTTATGTGCACAATCCAATTAAGTCGAAAATCTGATTCAAGAGCAGGGCAATACAGGTTAGTGTTCCGGGCCTTTGGCGACCCTTTTTACATTACTTTCGACGAACTTTCTTCTCTTTTTAATTTATAAGTCGGAGAAAACATCCCCTTCATAATCTCCGCACTTAATGTTATATATTTCGAGTTTTGGTTGAAAATCTCCATAAAAACCAAACACGAGGCCCACTCTTTTTTTTCTAAACACATCAAATCCCTACCCCTTTGGATACTCTACTGTATCATCAGTTTTTCTGTAAATGCAAGAGGTGATGGTAACGAGAAAGTGTCCTAAAAAGACTTAGCTTTCCTTTTCTACCTTGTCAAAAATAAGCCTATCTAAACTGGCTGGTACCTTATAGATCAATTGATTCATATGAGTACAAAACCCAATAGCCAATTTTTGCTACCTTCACACATCACTGCCATATACCATTTCGTTGGAGCCCTTGATGAGGCAAAAGAAAAATTCCTCACCTAGAAACTTCTACCTTCACAAAACTTCTTAGATCTCACCTACCTTATTAACACCAAGGCTATTCATCCAGACACTTATGCGTATGCCCTAGGTGCATTTGGAGCAAAAAAGATGGAAACTTCACAAGCTTCAAAAAGGAAAAGGCTCTACATTGAAAAAGGCACAATTCAAGTCCCTCATCCTTAACCAAAACCCAAGTCCAAGTTGTCTCTTGCCACCATTGATCGAAAACTCGACAAGATGATGAGAATGATGAAATAAAGATTCTTATTTCTCTTACATCTTCATAGTGACATGGTGGATCTTCAAGAGAAGTTAGGGGTTCCTCCTTATCATCTTCCAGACTACACCGAATTTGAAGATACACAAGATGAAGATGGCAGTGAAGAAGAAGTTGAGGATGGGGGTAAAGTAGAAGGAGTAACACATGAGCAAGAGGAAGCATCTTCTGGAGATGATGATGATTCTTCAATCCTCTAAATTAAGGATCCTTTGAATTTTCTTATTTCTTTTTGTTTTTGTTTAGCAATATTGTGATTTCATATATATATATATATATATATATATAATTGCTTCTTTGCAATTCATTGTCTTATGTGATTGAAGAATTTTATCTTTACATTTTCCATTCTTATTTTGCTCCTTATGTACACTTATGCTTGTTTTCATTTCCCTTTTACACTCTTTTTGATCTTGCCAAAGGGGGAGAGATTGTTAGAATTTAAGTCTAAAGGGAAGAAAATAATAACTTGAAAAATTTTAGCATAAGTTGAAGGGAAGCATTATACCTTCATACTTAAGTCTTTTCAATGATTGAATGTCATACTTAGGAAATTTTTACCTTAAGTATTATTCATTGAAATTTTACCTTAACTTCACTCCAACTTAATATTTCTGCATTATTTTCCCTTTGGATCAATCTAAGTTGTCAAAATAAAAAAGGGGGAGATTGTTAGACTAAGATGGTTAATCCTAAGTCTTAAACCTCTTTTGATCTTGGCAAAGGAGATTGATCAATTCTAAAGTTTCAATTAAGTGTTGTTTTGTAGTTTTTAGAGAGTCTCTAAATTTAAAGTTTGATGAAGTCCATAATCTCCAAAGAAAGCAAAGTGTTTCCTAATTCGCGACCATAACTCCATAAATCACGACCACGAACTAGATAAAGGTAGGTTGACAAATTGGACAAACAAATTCGCGAGGCACTTCTCTGCCGCGACTAATTCAAAGAAAGGAGAGCCAAAGTCACAGATGAATTCACAGTGTATGTCACGCCTCAGTCGCGACTGTGAATTTCAAAGTAACTCAAAAGGGAATCAAGTCCACAACCACAACATGACAAGTGTCCCAGGTGACCGTTGGAAGACAAAAATTATGATGGCAACTTGTGGGTAGTGACTACGAATCATGAAAAAGAAGAAGATGAACATTTTGACAGACGAATTCGAGTCTTGAGTCACAGCTTGTATAAGGAAAATCGCGACCACTACTTTTATGAGCAAGTGAAAGGCAACGACTATATTTTCCTAGTGAACCAATGAAAAGATGACACGTGGACTAGCCGTTAGACACAAACGAGGATTTCTGTCACAAATTTTGGCTCCCATATGAAAATTAGAAAATCACGACCGCTAAAGAGTAGTAGCGACTGCGAATGAAGCCTGACAAGCATTTAATGCAGAATTTGTCTAACATACTTTGGAGACTTGCTACCAGTTTTATTACAATATCTTTTTGGTGGGTAGAGGCTATAAATATCTCACCAAATAGATGTAAATGCAAGAGAATTTATTAATTTGTAATCCAAACTCTTGCAATTTTGCTACTCAATATTTTCTCTTCTTTAGGTAATTGTTTGGTGTGAGCATAAACACCATTTGTAAATGTTGTAGTGTGAGCCTGTAAAAACATAAGTGTAAAGGTTGTTGTGTGAGCCTTGAAAGCACAAGTGTAAAAGTTTGGTGTAAGCTTATAAGCACCATTGGAAGATAGTGGAACACCCAATTGCTGAAAATTGAGGAGTGGACGTAGGGTCGATTATACCGAGACCACTATAAATCTTGTGTCTCCATTCTGCTTATTTTCCTTCTTTCCTTCTTATTTTAATTTTTATACACCAATTCAATCCCCTTCCCTCCTCACCCCACCCCTCCCCCCTTCTTGGTGCCTAGGGCAAACAAAGAGTATGGGATGAAGTATTGAAAGGATTGTTAAGTTTGAGTTAG
Organism: Omphalea diandra; assembly: GCA_949677035.1. Lineage (NCBI taxonomy): Eukaryota > Viridiplantae > Streptophyta > Magnoliopsida > Malpighiales > Euphorbiaceae > Omphalea > Omphalea diandra. Next base: position 7,745 of record CATIWR010427093.1, on the reverse strand, counting down.
GTATGCTTGAGGACAAACATTATCTTAAGTGACGGGGAATTTGATAAGATAAAAATATATATTTTAATTATGGTAATTTTTCTCTATATTGTGCCTAATTTCCAATTTTAATTGAATTTCATATTCAAGAAATTTGAAATTTTAGTTGCATTAGGGTTGATAAGGGAAGGTTACACATCAATTTATAATATTCTTCAATTGTAGGACAAAAAGAAGTGAAATGCAGTTTATGATTGAAAACTTACTGTGATAGGGTACTAGTATGACTTGCCAATCTGAGGCTGAAGAATTTAGAATAACAAAGAACTAGTTTTTAGCTTGATTTTAATAATAGATCCTATCCTATTTAGGAGATTTACCCTAAATTTATATCTTCTTTTGATATTGTCCAAAACTAATTAGAAGGCAAATTTCTCTAGGGATTTTTAGAAGATTTTTGAGAGAGATTGTTGTGTTGTAAATAGGAGTCTCTTTTCTTGTATGAAGAAGGAAAGGAAACGTGAAAAACAACAGGGAGAGGACAACCAACCTCAATTGGAGATAGTCTTCTTTTTCGTTATGAACTCATGATTCTATCTCTTCTTCTTCATCCTTTTTTTTTTAAGTTTTCTTTTCTTATTCATGAGCTAGTTTTCATGTAGCAAAGGCTATAGAAAGCCTTATCACAACAATGAATTGATTTTTATTTGATTTAACCAAAATATTTTTGTTTTCATATTGTCCATGAATTATTGTGCTTAATGCTATTGAAAGCTTGATCACCTATTGATTGATTTGATTTATGTGAATGAATTGGGAAAGAATTTTACATAATTGACTAAATAATTCATGGTGTGAAATGAATGGTATATAAGAATATATATACATGATTCATCTGATTTTATAGGTTTCTTTTACAGAGTTTAATGCACTTTCTATTTTGAAAACTTTATAAAGGGATCTAAGAGTCACTTTATAAAAGTAGGATTAATATATCTCGAGAGGAAATATTAAACAATTTTCAAAAAATATCTCAGCTTATGATGATAATAATTATCTTGATTGAATTTGATTAATTGAAATCCATTTGAGTGGTTAGGTGGACCAATAGTTGTAGCTCTTTAATTGATTGTTGTGACTTTAATTGTTTATTGCTTTCCTTTTATTTGTTTTTAATCTTTAAAATTTTGCAGTTTAATTATTTTGAATTTTGTAATTTAATTATTTGCTCCTATAATTCAATTTTCCAAATAATCAAAGATTAACTATAATTTTAGTACTTATTTTGTTAAATCCTTGTGGGAATGATGTATTTTTACTACTTGATAATTAGTGCACCTGCTAGGATCATTGACATTTTAGATATCACTAAACTCAAATAATTTTAATTATTATAATTTTGAAAATTATTTATTTATAATATCTTTAATAAACCTAAATAAATTAAAGTTTGAGCAAACTTAAATAAATTAAAGTTTGAACTCATGTACTATTAAAAATATATAGTTTATAAGTATAGAATTCATTTTAAATTATACAAAAGATCAAATATTCAATTTGATATGCTAAATTAAGTATTACAATACTTGATCCCAGATTGCTTTTTTACTCAAAAATTCAAACTAAACCTAGTTATAATTAAATTTAATTCAAATATTATGAAACTCAAATTTTAGCAGCTTCTAACTAATTTGATTTATTTATACATTTATATTGTTAATTATGAAATTGTAAACTAGAATCATAAATTGGTTTATTATCCCAAAATATGACTAATAAAAAAAATATCCAAAATTTATCAAATTAATTTCTATAACTTAATTAGATTTGTTGAATAGTTATAAGGAAGAACAAAAAGTGGGTTGAGACTTATATTTTCATGTTTTATATCACCCTTTTGTTATTTTAAAAAAAAAAATATAGCAAGGATGAATAAGGAAATGACAAATTTTCTAGAAATAATGAACCTTGATCTTGTAAGGTAATAACACAAGGGAGACACAAGTTTTATAAAGGTTCGACATAACCTTAGCCTACATTTTCTTCTCTAAAGACTATTAGAGAGTTTACAAATGCAAGTAACTAAACAAGTGTTACTCAAACCTATATAAGTGAGCTTAAAGGTATTAATCAAACTTATCGAAAATAGATTTACCAAAGCATTATCTTAAAGCCTTCCATGATAGATTTATATGCATTGTCTTAAGCCTTTTATAAAAATCACTTAAAAGGTTTTGTTACCAAGTTAGAGATGATCCTTACATATATAAATATAAATATTGCACAACTAAGTTGGGTAAAATTCTCCCTCTTTTTGATGATGGCAAACAAAAAGTTTATAAAGAGAGTAAGTAATTACAAGTTTTTTCCTTTTAACTTATGCATATAATTTAACCAATATGACATTGATTAGGTTTAAATTTATTCCAATTTTATTAAAGGCCTTTTTATAAACCTTATACTACTCCTCTTTTTTATATTAACAAAGGCATAAAGAGTTATGCAAAGGTAAAGCAATATAGATAGAAAAAATAAAAGAAACATTGCATTCATTAAGAAAGAAAGTAGATGAGATAATACATTTCAAAAGTTTGAACGTTGTCTAAGTACTAATGACTCTAATTGTAACAAAAAATAAAGAAAGAAAAGATCATTTAGGTCTAGAAGAGGAATGTTGGTCTTGTGCTTTAGATTGAGGAGTTAGAAGAAGGTTAGTTAGGCCTAGGGATGTTGAAGTTATGGGAACTCCAAAACTCTCAATGCCTTCCTTCCCTTTCTCTTTTTTGCTCTTTGATATAGAGTCCCCTCTTTGAACTTATCTTATTCTCTTGGCAAGTTCTACCCTTGAGCTTCAATTGTCCCTTTTGCCCTTTGGTAGGATCATCAATAAACTCATATTATGTAGGATCATCAATAATTACATATCATTAGCTATCTTGAAGTGATCACTAAGAGCATTCATTACCTTATCAATATCACTAACCTTTTCATCAACTAAGTGAACTTTCTTTTAGGGTTCATATGTATCTCATCGAACCCCTTTTACATATTGGATATCATTGACCTTCGAATAAAAAGAAAATGAGATAATATAGCCTTATTGCTAGTAGAAGGTGATAAAAGAGAGTGTGTTGAGGATTCAACTTAGTAAGGCAGAGTGTGATAAGAAAAGGCTTATGATGGTTATGTTCCCTTTTTTCATATAGTTCAATGCCTCTTTCAATATCATTCTATTGTTCTTACGGAGGTGGAGACGCTACTTGGTCTTTTTCTATAAGACGAAGAAACCCACTAGTGTTTTTCATAATCCTAATGTTAATTTACATTTTTTTAGTCACTAATATTCTTCCATATGCCTTAAATTCTTTAGATGCCAGCAACAACAAGATCAATTAAATTCTTAGCCATTTTAGCGATTAGGTATCCACATCCTTGTAGTTTATCCTTAAAGCCTTATGAATATCCATCAAGGTGTATTGGCATAAGTTTTATTCATGCAATAAAAAAGAAATAATTTAGGTGTTTCTATATTACTTGTAATTCATGCCTTGCACTTGTGGTAGACTTTTAAGGCTAGGTCTAGGAGTAAGGATGCTTTGATCATTAAGCTCTTAAATTGAATTTTGAGCCCTGGCAACACTTTCTAATATCTTTGTTCAGCAAATTTGGTTGGAACGTACACCACACCTTTATCTTGCAACAAAAACATTATTGCGAGATGCTGTTGGTTTATGGAATGCATTTTCCCATCTAATTGGAAGTTCAAGGTAAGACTAATAAGCTTCCTTTTTTATTTTATTTTTTTTCTCTTAAGGGTGGAGATAAATTTTATGGTTATTTTTTCATATGCTGATTTTATTTTCTATACAAATCTCTCCTCAATATTTTTGAAAAACTCTATTACCTTGTCATAAAGTCTAACTTACTTTAAGGGTTTAAAGTCAATGGATCTGCAATATTGTACTTCTCTTTTCATCATATGATTTCCCATTTTATTATGTTCTTTAGTCCTAAAAACTAATCCTATTGGGTGCTTTCTATGCTCAATAGGAGTACGAGATGTAGGTGCATTAGTGGCAATTCCTTTTGGAGTGCATTGTTTTTATGTAATATGCTCATTTATCTTTCTTTTCCCTTTCTTTTTGCTTTTAGAGTTTTCCCCATTATATATTCTAGTTTTAGCTTTCTTTGGATGGTTAGCTTAAACCTTAAGATGTATCACCCCCAGATGATTTGTCTACAAGTCTTGGAGCCCCTTGTCTTTTCAATAATAACTACTTTGTAACCATTCTTACATATGAAAGACAAATTGTTTGAAGAAGAGACAATTTGTTAAGAAAATGTAACATCCCATTTCATAGGTTATTATTTATTAAACTTTGATCAATTTACTAGGTTGCTTGAGTTATTAATCTACATTTAACAATCATTTCCATATTATATGTGTTAACTCATTCACAAAGTATGAAGTATTAAAAGTCTTTCATGCCATTCCATTATCATTAAATGACCCTTCTTCAATTATTTTGAGCACTTTACATATCTTGTATTATGACATAGTAACTAATTACAACAAAAAATACATGGGTTTGGGTAAAAAAAAAAACACTGAAAGGCTAAACTCTATTAGATTGCTAGACAATATAACTTTAAAATGCAAATGAGATTCAATCTCTAGTATACTCTTTTTAAAAGAAAATTAAACGCAAAAATGCAAAAGAATAAGCTTGTATACTCAATAAGTAAACAAATAATGATCCATTAATTACAATAACACAAGAAATGTTTAAAGAAAAATAATTCATCATCCCATCCATGCATATAATAAGAAATTTCTAATATTTTTACTGCCACATAGGCTATCAAATAATATTGTCATACAGTCTACCACATATGCTAATCTTATTTAATTCAAGCTACATACAAACCATATAGATTTTTTTTAGTTGTCACACAACTATTCTTTTCTCGTTGCTAACTCAAGCAATATCAAGTAATAATATTTTAACAATTCATTTACAAACCTAATAATATCCCAATAATATAACAACTAGTAATAACACTAGTCAATCTTAGCAAATCATATCATGGATATGCTTCCATTATCAAACCACACTTCATCAACATCTCATGAAAATAAATTATTCCAAAATCTAACGTTCCTTTCATCAAAATATAAATCAATATCATTTACGAATCACATTTTAATCCATATAATATAAATTTACAACATTTAAATCTTTCTTCAAGCTATTAAATCATGGATGGTTCTGACTTATTTTACTGTTACCTTCAGCACCTTGAGGACCTATTTTAGTACACTTAATCAATCAGTGATGATAAAGTAAGGTTTTTATCTTTTTATGCATATGTGCTCTAGTAAAAACATCCTGACCTTCGATGACTGTTTCCATAATTAATTTGCCCCATCGATCCAAATGATCATATTCTTTTTTCTACTTAAAATAGGCATATATGGTTACAACATATCACAAATTCAACTAAAAAATATGCAATATAAAATTTATGATGAATTTTTATAATATTGGCCTATTTTAGTTATAGGTATATGTTGAGTAAACTTTACATTCTTAACCTTATCTCAAAATGTGGACATCCAATTGCAAAACTAATTTAGAGACAGTTAACTAACATATAAATGAACATTTTTCATGTTTCACACTTTCTATAATTTAACTTTTAAAGTCATCAAAATAAATGAACAATCTCAAATTGAATAGGTTTTAACACGTTTTGAATCAGTCATAATCAAGGAGCAATATCTCTTCATACATAACATATTCAGTCAACATGTTTTACAATGGGATATAACTATACAACTTTCATGTTTTACACTTCACCTAATACCCCTTCTAAGGCCATAAAATTCTTAGAAAATAGAACCAACAAATTGAGTAGCTTGAATAGGTTCAAAATAAATCTTAATTAAGTAGCAATATCTTTTCACACATAATCTATTCAGTAAAATTGCTTTACATGCATTTAGATGAGGCATAAATCTACAACTGTCATGTTTTATACTTTATATAATTCCTCTTCTAAGGTCATGAAATTGTGGATGCAATAGTTTACTATTAAAATAGAATCAAAATGAATTAAGCTCTTATTCACTTACAACAACTTCTCATGCATGAATCATAACAAATAAATTACTTCATAATTCCCACTAATTATTCATGATTAACATGTCATGAAGGAGAAATTTCATAAGGGAACAAATATAAAATCACATAACTTTTACAAAACCTAGAAAACTTAAGATTCCTTCCTAGTTAATTTTGTCTTTTTTCCTTTTTCTCCTTCTCCGTGTTATTGTTGTTGTTGTTCTTCTTCTTCTCCTTCTTCTTCTTCTTCTTCTTCTTCTTCTTCTTCTTCTTCTTTCTATTCTTTTTTTTTTTTCTTTCTTTGCTCTCTTTTTTTTTTTTTTTTTTCTATTGTATCCCTTTTTTCCTCTTATTTAATCCTAATCAAAGAGAATTCTAATTCTTATTCTTATTCTAACAAGATAAAATATTGGTGGCTTGCTCTTATTGGTTAAAAATTTAAAATTTATCTTTTAGTCCCTTTTCTTCATTCCTTCATCACTTATATTCCTCTGCAAAGTTGCATTTACTGTTTATACATTTCTTAAGTGCTAAGGTACCTCTATTTAAGTTATAATAATATGCATACCACATATTACAATTTTCTATGCAACTATGTAAACATCATATCTATATTCAAGTGCCTCAAATGCGATGATATAAATGTTATCATCATGCTCATGTTATGTGATGCATGTATGCAAATATAACATAATTGAAATGCAAAAGGATTAAATTAAAGATGTTAGAGAAAAATGCTCAAAAAGTGTTCGAAATCAGGGTTTAAAGGAGGAAGACAGTATAAAAGAATCTAAGAAATGAGAATAGTATCTTTTTCATATGCAACCCTGAGAATAGGGGCCCAATAACTAGATTTTTTTACTATTGGAATGGGCCAATAACGATAGTTCACTAAGTCATTTTAAAAATAATTTTTAAGTTTTCAAAAATCCTAAAAGTGAATAATGACATTCATAACTAGAATCACCATTCAATATGTGGAATAGACATTAAAATAGGTTATTCACTTACATGGGCTAGGCTATTCAAAACCTTAATTATACTAGTCACTATGATGAATTGTGCTATTTAAAAAACAAACTTTTTAGGCCATTTTTCTCTATCTTTTCAAAAGCATATAAACTCAAATACACTATTAGTACTTACTTTTAAGGCCTTAATCAGGAAAAATAATGACCTTAAAGAAGTTATTTAGACATAGTTTCCATTTGAGTTAATCATAAATTCAATTTTAGGATAAAAACATAGAATTGTGATACATATTCAATTTTGTTTCAAAACACTTTGGAAGATAGTTTTCTTATGAATGTAACACATATATTCACTACTGCACACACACACACACACACACATACATACATACATACATACATACATACATACACACACACACACACACACACACACACACACACACACACACACACGTGTGTGTATGTGTGTGTGTGCGCGCGCGCGCGCGTGTATATATATATATATGTGTGTGTGTGTGTGTGTGTATTTGTGTGTTTGTGTGTATGTTAGTTTTGTGCCATAGACCAATACTTGTAATGGATATTTTTAATAATGTCATAGTCACAATTTTATTAAATATCTCTTTTATATTTTATTTATGACTAAATTATAAATTTCATGAATAGT
>CATIWR010427075.1:0-38725 GCA_949677035.1 Omphalea diandra | reverse complement strand
CTCCCCTCCTTCTCCCTCCCCTCCCCCCCCCCCCCCCCCCCTCCTCTCTCCACCCCCCCTCCTCTCTCTCCTCTCCTCTTCCTCCCCGCCCCCGCCCCCCCCCCCCCCCCCCGCGGAGAATTGTGCTCCTACCCCATTTCTCTCACCTTTGTTATCTTTTAAGTTATTCAATTATTACCGAATCGTGCATACTTTATGAGCTATAATTAGAAAAGGCATTTGATGATATTAATACTTGCCATGTTTTTAGTTTAATATGTTTCATTTTCAAGCCAATGCTTGGCACTTTCGTAGGAAAATTACATCGATTGGATTCTACTGAAGTTAAATTTGCATCCAAATTGTATTTTGTTAACTCTGCCTCGGTTTATGTGGGCATAACTTATCCACTAATCATACCTCGGTTTATGTGGGCATAACTCATCCACTAATCATGAGGTTTCTTTTGTTAGGTAAAAGTGCAAACTTGGGTCAATGGAATAGAGGATGCTGAATTTGTTGGTGTGGGTGCTAGATTTGGTACTACTATTGTGTCAAAAGAGAAAAATGCAAATCAAACTCGCCTCACTCTTTCAAATCCTCGAGATTGTTGTACTGCACCCAAGGAAAAGGTTTTTTCTTACTGGACAGCTTTTACACTCTAAATAATTGTAATCCTTGTGCTCTTCAGGGATATATCGTAGATGTTGAGAAAGCCTGTATGTTTTTTTTTTTATTAGTTTGATAGGGATATCATTATGGTTGATCGAGGCAGGTGCAAATTCACAACAAAAGCAAATAATGCAGAAGCTGCTGGTGCTTCTGCTGTCCTGATAATAAATAACCAAAAAGGTAAACTGTAGATTTCCTGTTGTTATCTGAAGTATGTGTTTAACTAGTGAAGGTTTCAAACAGAGGCAACTTCAGGCAACAAAGATGATGATTCTATTTGATGTATCTTGGAATTGGCCTTTTACTTCTAGCTTCATTAACTGAAATTATCATTAACTTCAACTATTTGGAGGACAGTATATAAGTGCTTTTCCAATGTGATATTTTATTTTCACATGATTTTTTGAAACCAAATTCTTTTTGTTATGTCTTTAATCTGTAATGTTTTCAGTTTCCTTTTTTTTTTTTTTTATCCCTTGTAATTAAACAACTTCAAAGGAACTGACCTTGAAATCCTTATGATTTTAAAGAGTTGATCGTAACTGCATATGTTCTTTACTGTCAGTGTTTGTATTCCAACTCATTTTTGCAAGAAACTTGTTTTTTCTGCTGCAGAACTTTATAAGATGGTTTGTGAGCCAGATGAAACTGATCTTGACATACAGATACCTGCTGTTATGCTCCCACAAGATGCTGGTACTAGCTTGGAAAAAATGCTGTTAAGTAACTCATCAGGTAAACTTTCCCATGTTCTGCATGTGGGATGAAATTTAAATTGAGTCCTTATCTCGAGTCGGCATAAAGACAGAAGTGGACACAGATGTTAATTATCCATTATATCAATAAGATTTTCATTGAGTCAAATTAACTGTCTTTCTTCTGTATTGTATGTCTCTTATAATATAATTTGGCCTTGTTTAATTAAATAATAAACATTTATACCTTATGTCCATCATAATTTTATCACAGTGCTTCCTTTTTACTAGGAACCTGATTAAATTTCTCTGTTGCCAGTATCTGTGCAGCTATACTCTCCACGCAGGCCACTAGTTGATATAGCTGAAGTATTCTTGTGGCTCATGGCAGTTGTTACCATCTTGTGTGCATCTTACTGGTCTGCATGGAGTGCCAGGGAAGCAGCTATTGAACAGGACAAGCTATTAAAGGTGATCTTTTGCTTATCTTTCCTTGTAGCTTGTTCTCTTCACAGCTTATACTTGATGTTTTATGAGTCTGCTTCTTCATACAGGATGCAGTGAATGAAGTTCCAAGTGACAAGGTGGTAGGTGGTAGTAGTGCTGTAGACATCAACACAGCATCAGCTGTGTTATTTGTTGTTGTTGCTTCGTGCTTCTTGGTCATGCTTTATAAACTTATGTCATACTGGTTCGTGGAGCTTTTGGTGGTTCTTTTCAGTATAGGTGGTGTAGAGGTGAGAATTTTGACTTTCCACTTTGCAAACACTACACGCTTGGAATAAGGCACGCATGCTTAATCACTTATAATTTATGTTAATTAACAGCAGGTATAATTTCTTTGGTAGAGGATTTGGCTTGGCATATTGATACTATATGTGTGTGTGAATGAATGTATGTATGTGTATACATTAACATTGTATTTCATGGTTTTGCAGGGCTTGCAAACCTGCCTAGTTGCTTTATTATCAAGGTATAGATGTCAGTTTCTTATTCTGATACCACCTTAGCATGAAAATCACGTTTAGTCATCCTGCAAGCCACATTTATGCCTGTGTTGTTTCCAATTTCTCTTGTATGAGTTTGCATGGGTGTCTTAGTTCAAGTTTCTGCTTCTTGCAAACTTATCAGAGGCGAAACCATATAATAGAGGGGAGAACTACTCACGGGGCAACTTCTTTGTAATGGATGTAGTTGCTGAAGATAGTTATGGTAGCCCTTTGATAAGCATGTAGAAGACTATTTTATCTGCTAAGTTTCTAAATATTTTATGTAGTTGCAAGCTTCCCAATATGAGGTATTAGATGCCAGCTGTTGGGAATGAATGTGGGCTTTGTAAATTCTGAGCCTTTAGTGTGAATTTTGACTCATTGTTTGTTGTTTCTTCTTTGCACCGATGTTGTATAAAACTATTTTGACATGACTTAATGAGAACTAGCATCTTTTCTCTATAAACTTTTTCCAAGGGAGTTGTTAATTTAGTTTAAAAGCTTAGTGTGCACATGTGGACAGAGAAAAAGAAAATAGAGGAGAACATGATATGATATGGCATTATAAAACATATTATGTAAAATGGAGCTGTGAAGGAGGTGATTGTATGAAAACGTTGAGGTTTCTGAAGGTGTAGGCAGGGAGTTCTATTATGGTCTATTGTGTTGTATGGATGAATGCTATGAATTCTAATATGATGAGGGTGCTGAAAAGAGCTATTGCAAATCTGCAGTGCTTGCAATGCGGGTAAGTGATAATAAGAACAATATAATTAGGCAATAAATTTATTGGGCATTGATGCATTTCAAGCCATAATTTTATTTATAATCCACGAGAGATGGTGGTAAATATGTTAAATCTTGTATATTGACTTTTCAAATTGTGGTGTATTAAGAAACGTCGTAAAGGAAAGGACTCTCTCTTCATTTGGTATCAACTAAGTATAAAAAACTTGAAGCAAGATGATAAAACATCAATATGATGATGAGAATAATAAACTAACATTCATATCTATGATCTCCATTCAGACTTGTGTGTTATATTTCCTGAATAATAGATTTTAGTTTCATGGTCTTTTAGTCAAGCATGTTGGTATTTTTTATGCTGGAAAGTGACGTTTCAGTACTTGCACAGATGGTTCAAGCATGCTGGAGAATCATACATTAAATTACCCTTCTTTGGACCTCTCTCATACCTAACATTAGCTGTTTCTCCGTTCTGCATAGCATTTGCTGTTATTTGGGCTGTCTATCGCAATGTCTCCTTTGCCTGGATAGGCCAAGATATACTAGTAAGGATATATTTACTTATCATTTTCACTTGATTATGTATAACTTGCCCACATTTATCTAAGATTTGAGTTATTGAAATCTTTCCTTTGCACAAATAAATTTTTTCCCTGTGTTATATGCTTTTAATCTAATATATGACTGCGAGGGAAAAAAGAATTTGAGGTTTTTTCTGCTTTTGAGTTGTCCTCCTCCATACTCTCTCTCTCTATGCTTTCAATCAATAATTCTTCAGATTTAAGTTGCTACAGTGAAGGTACAAGGTATATGTCTCATCCAGTTGGTGCACAGAACTTTTCCGTGTCATTATGCTGCTGAGCATTAGGGTTTTCATCAATTACACTGGAGACGAGCTACTTGTTCAAGAAATTTTTCTGCATTGAATATTTGAATCTTTTTTTCCTGCTTGCTGATCTAGTTGTCTTGGTTACAATATTTTGTGATGCCACATTAGTAACCACAAGTTAAATGGATATCAAGTGGCATTTGGCCTTTTGCAGTTTTTCTTTAAATCTCTTCCATGGATGAAGTGCTTTTGTAAGATTAATATTAGGTAATTCAACTAATAATAATTTTCCTTTTATTTTGTTCTTTTATTAGGGGATTGCACTGATTATCACCGTTCTGCAAATTGTCCATGTACCTAACCTTAAGGTAATGTTTATGGAAATTCATTAATTAACAGTCACTGGTCAAATTTACTGAATATGGTCATGACGCAAAACAACTATCAAGAAATTGGATGTTTTTTGTTACCTGAAACAAAGGAGCTGCCAATGCATGTATGTTTTTGTACGTTCAATATGAGCTCACTGGCAGATTACAATTGCATATTATCATTTGAGTGTTTTCTATATGGAATATTGCAGGCTTTGCAGCAGTACTTCATATTTGTTAGGAATGAGTGTCTGGATGAGCATAAACTCATATTATCATTTGGTAACAGTTATTTATATAGATATGAGCCTCAACGGTCCAACTGTGGTTTTTAAAAACATAGTAATGAAACAAATCAATTCTTTTGCTAACAGTTATTTCATTATTCTTTTGATTATTACTTCATGTGGATACATGGAAACCTTCTTCTCCTTTAGAATTGACTGTTAATTGATACTGTAGAATCCCAAGTTAAAACTATTTGTTACAAACTTAATGAGGTGTGGAAAGGTCTTCTTTGCACCGTTGTAGTAACTTTAGTTACTTGATAATCGTTAAAACTAGAAGTTATAGTGACTAAATTGTGAAAAGCTGTAAAATTGAAAGCCAAATTTATATTCAATTGCTTTTCTTTGCCTTTAAATTGTGAAAAGCTGTAAAATTGAAAGCCAAATTTATATTTAATTGCTTTTCTTTGCCTTGTACCTTCTATAGAGGAAATCGATTTCCTTCTAAATTTATAATTTTGGTGAAATTCAAGCCCCTTACATGCATTTGAGTTATTTGTAAATCAGGTAGGCACTGTTCTCCTCAGCTGTGCATTCCTGTATGACATCTTTTGGGTGTTCGTTTCTAAGAAGCTATTTAATGAAAGTGTCATGATTGTGGTAAGCTATCTCCCTAATTTAATGAGTAACATTTCAGTTTTATCTTTTGCCATTGGGCCATCCAAAAAAACAACTCTTAACTTATTGCATCCTTTTTCCTTAGGTGGCTCGTGGTGATAGAAGTGGAGAGGATGGTATCCCTATGCTGTTAAAGATCCCACGCATGTTTGATCCTTGGGGTGGTTACAGCATCATAGGATTTGGTGATATCCTTTTACCTGGACTGCTGATAGCATTTTCACTTAGGTTTGGACTTACACTTAATGTTGTTTCTTCATTTGCAATCTGTCTATTCCTGATCTAGGTCTTTTCACCCTCTTTTCTGCTATTTTTTAATTATTATTTATTTGCGAGTTCATAATTGCAAGCTTGAGTTTGCTAAGCCTTTGGTGTTTCTTCCTTTTTTTTTTCTGTTTTCTCTTTTAACAGAAAATTACTACTTCCGTGTTTCTGTAATCAACTAATTCTTTTCACAGTTTTTTTTCCTTAAAATAATTTATGAAGTGTATTTAATATTTTATTTAACAGTTGCCAAGTTGAGTCTCAGAATTGCATGTTTCATTCACATTTGTGCCTGTAGAATATGCCTAGAAACTGCAATAACATCAGCTTGTTTTGGAGAATGCTATAGTACAGTTGTTAAAATATCTCTTTCTGGTTGTTCCATTTTTACTTGTCTATGAGGTGCATGAATGGAGCATGAGAGAATATTGGCTGCAGAAGGTCACATTTACTTAGTTATGTTGTGAGATTCCAAGTGTAGAGTTCTTTCCTGTTGTGCATACGAAATTATTGTGAATATTGTGGAATTTTGATTCATGTGGAAGAACTGCAGGCTTGCTGTGGGCAATAATTTGTATGCTAACTGCATTACATCATTCTTGTGGTCTCTCTCAATGGGCAAGCTATTATCCACCAACTTCTGTTTGCTAACATGCTAAGTGCAATTGAAAACCTTACAGGTATGATTGGTTGGCAAATAAGAGTCTTCGAGCTGGATACTTCTTGTGGGCAATGATTGCTTATGGATTAGGTATGAAATTCAAACTGGACTCCTTTTTTTACGAATAAAATAAAAGTTGAAGATGTTTAAATAACTTAGATAACCTTAACTAATTTGAAATTTAGGCACTTATTTTTTCAGTGGCATATTCCTTTTTCTTTTCCCCTCTTAATTTTTGAAACCTATTGCAGGTCTTCTCATTACATATGTAGCATTGAACTTGATGGATGGACATGGGCAACCGGCACTTCTCTACATAGTTCCGTTCACTCTTGGTAATTCTTTCTGCAGAAAGCATATGAACAATTAATAAATGCCGAATGCCTTAAGTTTTTGGTTTACATTTTCCAGATAAAACAAAGAAATAAATAAATTTATTAAAATATGCAATATTGATCCAGGAACCTTTCTGACATTGGGAAAAAAGAGAGGTGATCTTAACGTTTTATGGACACAAGGAGAACCCAAAAGGCCTTGCCCCCATATCCTTCTTGAAGACTCTCATCAACTGAACCTCGAAAAATAAGTTTTCCTGTAATTATATTTGTAGTGTATTGATCATTTACTGGGAAGCTGGTTAAGGACCAGCTTGTAAGTTGTAACATGGAAATGTTGTATGAAGTGAATGAAGTGAAATATTTATGCCCTTTTGATTAACCTCTGTGCTTGTTATCACTTAACAATAGTGAGCGGTATTGTCCTCAAAATTTCACCTTCCTGGTTTTGTAGCAATTATTGAACATTTTGTTGATACCCTAAAAACAAAGAGGTGAGAATGCAATAGAGTTGGAAGGTTTTCTTGTTTATGATAATTTTTAGTAAATATCATGTAGTACAGTATGATACAATTAAATAAAAAAATTAACTTATTTTTCCCCTGAATTTCATTGCTATGAATCATTTGGTTTGAAACATGAAGCAAGTTTCTTCAGTACTTCAGTTTGAAATGTACCATCTGAGAGGGACACTTCCGCTTGAAAAATTGATTGATGCCATTCTTATGAGATAGAGCAAACTTGTGGCCAAACTTGCTTTCAAAGTTGAGACAAATAAGGAAAACGCAAGTTTTATATTTTTGTGATTTATTGAAGGTTCAATGGACTGAAAATTTCACAGCAACAAAGATAATACTATCCTTCAAACTCTTATTACATTGGTGGAGGGAGGAGTTGAATATAAATCAAAATTGGTAAAAACATTATTTGTTAAAAATATGAGAATGTTTTGCCTAAATGGCAACAAACCGTGTTCATCTTCCATGAAGTCTTGAATTCAATTGAGCTGGAAGTCTTCCTGCTTAAACAAAAGTAAATGGAAAGTTTCAAGATGTATACATAACAAGATTGTAATGAGTGCACCCTTCTTGACAACAATTCTTGCATATGATAACCTCAAAAATAGCTGAACAGTCATTAAATTACATTACCCTCAGATTTAGAAAAAAATAATAATAATAAAATCAAATTTTATTACAATAATTATCTTATTTGAAAATATAATATTTAAATTTTTTATTTAAAAAATGATTTAATAAAAAATTAAAGAATTTTATTATTGTTTTTATCAATTTAAGATTTTTCTAAATAAAACAATTCTATCAATAAAAATGAATGAACTATATAAATAAAATTTAAAATTTTCTATTTTCTCATATGATTTAATTCCAAATGAAACCTAAAAATTTCGACCATTCATCCTTGTAGATTACATTTATTCAATTCATTCATCCACAAAAATACACGAGTGTACTTACAATCGGATAGAAATATTCGTTCTCATGTAATGATTGGCATATTTTTACATATAAACATAAAAAATTGTCCATTTATCATCCCAGCGATTAATTTATTTCAATTAAATGATATATACCGACCATGACATGAAGGAACCCATTTTCCTGCAAATTTCTGATGTTAGAATTAAGATCCATGACATTCATGTCATGATTGGGCCATTAATTGATCAAGAATCATGAAAGGAGCCACTTCATAATATTCCCCATAAAGATGCTCTTCTCTTGTATTTTTCTTGTTTATATGTATGGTTATAAGAAATTTAGTGGATCAAAAAAAAAAAAAAAACAATCTTTCCCACTCCATAAAATTGGGATTTTTTTGTTTTATATGAGATTACAATGACTTTGATCAAAGTATATCTACGCTAGAGGCTGCATATCTTATAAGCAATGCTCTTAAAAGTTGTAATTTCAGTTGGGTCCTGTTATCGAGACTGCTATTGGGAAAATGTAAATTATAAATTAATCAAATCACATCATGTGCGGAATACTACGTCTTTCAAATTTAAAAGATAATTCGTTGATTCATTATAAGTATATATTGAGATTATTTAGAAATAGGGGTTAAAGTTCAAATATCATTAATATAATTTTTTAAATATTATATTCAAATTTTGATAATCTTTTTAAAGAATTTTCGGAATATGAAACAAAAGTTGGCAGCCCATTTTGGTTAGGTTGAACATCGATTTATGCGAAGTGTCCTCAGCAGGAGAGGTTTAGACCATTTGTTATTTTATACCATGAATGATGCGGGCAGAAAGAAAATAAGGATAAAAAATAAATTTTATTTTTTTTCATTATTTTTCTTTCTCATGTTTAGATAAAAAGCAAGAAAAAGAAAATAAATTTATTTTTTGTTATTTGAAAAGTAAAATATGGAAGGAAAGAAAAATATTATTTCATATATTTTCAATTTTACCTTTTATTTAAGAAAATATTTAGATATATAATTATATTGTATAATGATATTTTATAATTTAATTGATTTTATATGAAATAAAAATTTATATAATGATAAATATAATTTTAATACTAAAAAAATTCTAACATTAATTTTTAATATTTTAAATGTTAAAAAAATATATTTATACATTGAGTTATATTTTTTAAATATTGAACATTAATTTTAAATTAAACGTTAAATGCTAATATTTAAACATTATTTTTTAATATTTTAATATTCAATCACTAAACATCAATTGGTAAATGTGAAACTAAAAATACACCAAGTAAAAAATGTCATAAAATTTTGAAAGAATTAATTTCAAGTAAAAATTTTAGATAAATTATTTTAATAATTTTATAATTAAAATTCGCTTTATGTTGATTTTAAATCAAAAAATAAAATAATTTCAATTTATTATAAATTTATTTTACACAATAAAATTTCATATAATTAACAACGATATGTGGATCCAATTTTAAAATTATAATATTATTTTATCATGATTTAAAAGTTTATATTTTTATCAGTTGCAAAAATCTCTATTAAATATAATGTTATAGTGTGATATAAATTAAAATTCATATGATAAGTAGGTTTTCATACTTAATTCAAGAAAATAATTGGATATATAATTGTATTGTATAATGATTAAAAAAGATAATTAGTTTATATTTTAATTGATTTTATATGAAATCAAAATTTATATAATGATAAATATAATGTTAATACTAAAAAAAATCTAACTTTAGATTTTTATACTTAAAATCGAACCGAACCAAAATTTTGAAAAATCGAATTAACTGAATCGATTAAATCAAAATTTATGTATCTATAAATCGAATCAAACTTATAAAAGTTTGGTTCGGTTCGTTTCAATTAAATTACATTTATTTTAAATCTGATTCGATTCAAATTGATTTCATTTATTAATTATTTCGGTTACTTCGATTTTTTTAGTTTATTATCTAAAAAATCGAACCAAAAACTGAAACCAAAAATTTTTAAAATTATAACCTAACCAAACTTATTTTATTAAAGAATCAAACCGAACTGAACCAGTTCGGTTCTATCGATTTTTTCGATTCGGTCCAATTTTTGCTCACCCCTGCTATTCTACTTTCTTTTAATGAACATAATTATAATTTCATAAAAATCTCTCAAATCTTCCATATTTTCTCTCCATTTTAAGGAGAAAATCAAAGGTGAAAAATTAATCATATTTTTCTTTTCACTTTTGTTTTCCCTCTTTTTTCAAACAAGATAAAATGAATTTTTGTCCTTATTTTCTTTCCACTCTTATTTTCCTTCCTCTCAAACCATAAAACCATATTTTAAGGAGTAGTTGCTTATGCTTCTTGTTGTTGTTTTTTCATGTGGCAAATGGGTTGGCAGTGGGAGTGGGCAAGCAAAGAGCAGGAGGGTATCCCATGAGTATGAGTTGTCTAGCATTATAGCCTTGCTCTTTTTTTAAGGATAAAGCTAAACCTCAAGATTGCACTTTGGAAGATTACCCTTGACAGAATATACAGAAAAAAGAGAAGAAGAAGATAAAGGATGTGGTCCCACCCATTCAATTTGTTTGTTTGTTTATATCATGTTGGGTTATGCAAATAATTATGCCAAGTTAAGGTTAAGGATAACTCTAAGAAAATATTAAAAAATTTAGAAATGAAGAAAATACTTCTTATAATAACTTAAAGTTTGATGCTTTTAATGAGTCAACTTTTTCTCCTTTTAAGTGGTCAGATAAATTGAAGGACATGATTAGTTCTCATTTCTTTATATTTTTGAGAGTTCAGTTATACCTGTTAATAGTGAAAATTATCATTCAATCCAAACTGAATTGAATAAAATTAAATTAAAAAAATCAAAATTAAATTTTCAAAAAATATAAAATCGAACTTAATTAAATAAATTTATTAATCTAATTTGATTTAATTACGGTTATGTTCAGCTTATATCAATTTTTTTAAAAAAATAAATTTTAACATATTTTTAATATAAATAATATATTTTTAATGTAAATAATAAATTTTAAATAAGGTTCAATTATTTTAATTTGATTTAGTATAGATTTAATTTAATTTTAAATAAATTTATTTAGTTAATTCAACAAAGATTTTGTTATCTAAAAATGGAATCATACTTAATTAACTAAATTTAAAAAAAAATCAAATTAAATCAAATAAAAAATTATATATTTAAATCAAACCAAATAAAACTGAATCAGTTGAATTTAATTAATTTTTTTTAGTTTCGCTGAATAGTGTCCACTCCCTAGTTGATAGGGCTTATATTTGAAAACTTGTCAATAAAATATTTGTATCTAATAAATGATGTTTTCTCATACTAGTGCTTATTAATTAAATAAACTCAATGAAAAATCTTATCGTTGATGAAACAAAAATATATAATGTGCTTGTGTATAAAAATACTATAATGAGCTTCAGATTGGATCTACTGGTCAAAAAGTTAAGACAAAATCATCTGATTTTGACTGAATTTCAATAATTTTAAAATTTAAAACTCAAATTGAATTCGTTAAAATTTTAATTTTACAATTTTTTATTAAATCTATTAGACTAAAATTTATAACTTTGCTCCTTATTAGTGTCATAAAAGAATTTTTTTGTACTTGTACAATAATCATTAATTTCAAAATTTTGATCCACAAAGCTCTCTCAGTTTCCCTTTTTGGTTTTGGGTCCCTCCGCTTTCGAATGCCAAAGCAAATTCCATAATTTCCCTTTTCTTTTTTTTGGTTACAGAGGTGAAATTTTTTTTCCTTTTTCCTCGCATTTACTGATGCCTGATGACATGGCACATCATAGGCCAACAACATGGGACCCACCCAAGTGTCATCAAGTCATAAGGCCGTCATAGTAGTTTCACAAATTTGGACCCGTTACGTGCTTTTATGAGCACGGCTGTCCACTGGCCTAACGGTCACAAAAACGGTCAGTTTCTCTCGACCATTCGATTCCTTTGTCGCTTTTATCTCGTGGCTGTGACGCCACCCAACGTTGCTCCAGCGTTTGAAAGAAAAATCGGTCTAAAAAACATTAAAAATTCTTCACATCCGTCTTAAAAAAATAATTAGATGTGAAAAGCATGGAGTTTTTACTCTCTAATTAAAAAAAAAAAACTCTGGAAAACATTATTTCTATTATCTCACACATGTGCAAATGTTTTTTTTTTCCATCATATTTATGGATTTGAATTAATAATGTATAGTTGCTACATGAGATTATTTAAGGATTTGAATTAATAGTGTATTTAAGGATTAATAATGAATTAATAATGTATGGCTGCTACATGAGTTTTTTTTTTTATCCCATCATATCTAAGGATTTGAATTAATAATGTATGGTTGTTACATGACCTTATTATATAATTGAAAAAGATGATGATAAGTTGTAATTATTTATTATCGATTTCCTTAATATATTTATTTTTTATTTAATCTGAATAGATTTATTTATATTAGTTTAATAAATTTATATAAAATTAATTTATAATATTTTTTAAAAAATTTTGAACTTAAGATTAAAATGAAAAGATAGTAAATTACATAATAACATAGCTCTTTTCATTATGTAAATCTCCTCACTTCATTTATGAAATTTAAGTTAGAAATCTTCTAAATTTATAACAATCAAATATTTAATTATAACAATAAATAAACAACAATGAAAGAATCAAGTCAAATGGTGGAATCAGAAATATCTCTAGTGTTTTGAAAATTAAATTGGAACAATTAATCAAATTGATGAAATTAGAAATCTAATTAATGATAAATTAAAGATTTTAATATTTTCAATTATTATAAATATATTTATAATATTATTTTGATAATATTTTGAATTTTATAGATTAATGAACTAATTAAATTGAATTAATCAAATTATTTAAATTAAAAATTAATTAACTGACTCATTCACTGGTTGATCCGAGTTTAAAACATTGAGCACAATAGCTACAATACAATAAGGAAATAAACAATCTTAATACTGAGTTTTTATTTTGTTGTTATAAATTAATTGTAAAATAGATTAAAAATAAATTATATGTTGAAGAATGTTTGATAGAGAAGCAAGCAAGAGAAATAACACAAAAAAAAAAAAAGAATAGATTTAAAAAATTGTATTTATAGAAATATTTATGATATTAAATAAATTATTTTGAAAATTTTTCATCTTTGATTAAAAAAAGAGCAGAAATTAGACAGAATAACTTCTTAATCTTATAGTGATAAAATAATAAGATTTTATAGTATATTTTTTAAAGTGTAGGGATAAAGTATTATATTTTTCCTAAAATTTAAAATTTTTTTAGTTTTCTATGAAAACAACAATTCAAAGAAAAAGGAAATTTGTGGAGACAAAATAATAAAAAGAAAAGGTGTCAACCCTAGCACAGGATAAGGACAAGCTAATCAGTATTAAAACTCTTCCAGAACAATCCAATCCTTTCTTCCTTTTAACATATCTAATCTTTTACTTATTTTCTAAATCTATAACTCATTAGACATAATATGTGCATCTACTTGATAAAGATAGAAAAGTACGTTTATCTACACATCTCTAACCTTTTACTTTTTTATTTACTTTTCCTTTAAAATAGGGACAAAAAATATGGTGATAGAATAAAATTATAATAAATTTATCTTTTTTATTTTTAATATTTTAATTAAATGAGAGAAAATAAATTTTTATTTTTTTCTTTTTATCTAAATATGAGAAACAAATATATAAAGAAAAATATATTTTATTTTATTTTATTTCTTTTTTATCTAAACATCAAAAAATTAAATAAAAAAATAAAATTTATTTTTTCTATGTATTTTTTTTTTCCTGAACAATTTGTCAAACATAAGATAAAATTTATTTTGATACTCAACATACTTTTTTCAGGTTATCAGAAGTTTTATGGTCTAACTATGGGACTACCATTTTACACTAAAAATTATTAATTAAATTAATTTTATATAAAATATGTGATGAAATATTTAAAATTAAAATAATTTAAATGAATAATTTGATAATTTAGAATTATTTTTTAAAAATGAGATTATTGAGATTAAATCTTAACCTCATATGCTAAGATATTAACCCAAAGGAAAATTAAAATTTTTGAAATGAATTAATGGACAAGTAAAAGCAAATGATGCTATTATAATGTTGAAGTTTTTGCTGATGGACCCCTGCCATTAAAAGAAAAATCATTAGAGTGAGTGTTAAATAATAATGATTATCGAGAGTTGTATGATACTCAAAGAAATTATCAATTAAAAAATATTTTAGAAAAGGAGCCAGGGAGAGCCCATTTTCTCTTTTGGCTAAATAATTTAATAACACATTAGCCATCTATAAAATCACCTTTTTATCGCATGTGCCTTCACAAGCTTTGCAGCTTTTGCTTGCTTCTATCAGTGTCTGGCTTTTCTTTGCTTCACGAGAAAACCCAGAAAGAAAACCACTCCACCCCTTCTTTCTTGTGTAAGAACTTGCAATGGAGGGCAAGGAAGAAGATGTTAGACTAGGAGCAAACAAGTTTACAGAGAGGCAACCCATAGGGACAGCAGCACAGACAGATAAGGACTACAAGGAGCCACCACCAGCTCCCTTGTTTGAGCCTGGTGAGCTCTCTTCATGGTCCTTCTACAGGGCAGGAATTGCTGAGTTTATCGCTACTTTCTTGTTCCTCTACATCACTGTTTTGACTGTCAT
Source organism: Omphalea diandra (assembly GCA_949677035.1). Lineage (NCBI taxonomy): Eukaryota > Viridiplantae > Streptophyta > Magnoliopsida > Malpighiales > Euphorbiaceae > Omphalea > Omphalea diandra. The sequence continues at coordinate 24,080 of CATIWR010427075.1, read as the reverse complement.
GGGTTTCTCCAAGTCTAACAACAAGTGTGCCACTGTTGGTACCCAAGGTATTGCTTGGGCCTTTGGTGGTATGATCTTTGCTCTTGTCTACTGCACTGCTGGTATCTCAGGTAACATAGAAAATGCCAACCTTTTCTGGGTTTACTTGGATTTTTATATTTATATGTAAGGTTTGTTTCTTTTTTCTTTTACATTTTTTTGTTTTGTTTGTTAGTTTATTTGTTTTTTTTTTTTTATGGTGTTTTGGCCTTTACAGTTCTGATATTTGTCTAGAATCTCAGGTAACAAGGAAAATGGCTCAAAATTTTCTGGGTTTTTCTTGGATTTGCACATTAATGTGTATTGGCTTCTTTTTTCTTTTACATGATTATTTTCATGCGGGTTTGGATTAGTATATAATCTCGGGTAACAGCATAAAATCATAGAAATGGCAAACTTTTCTGGGTATTTCTTGGATTTGCATGGTTTTCTATCATGTGGGTTTTCAGTTTTTTACTTTTACGCTGCTTAAAATGCTAGTTTGAAGATCTATAGTAACCGGATCTGTTCGTTTGTTGCAACAACAGGTGGACATATCAACCCAGCAGTGACCTTTGGTCTGTTTCTGGCAAGGAAGCTGTCTTTGACAAGGGCTGTGTTCTACATGGTCATGCAATGCCTTGGTGCCATCTGTGGTGCTGGTGTAGTGAAAGGTTTTGAAGGAAACAATACATATGAGCGTTTGGGTGGTGGAGCCAACGTTGTTGCCCATGGCTACACCAAGGGTGACGGCCTTGGTGCTGAGATTGTTGGCACCTTTGTTCTTGTCTACACTGTGTTCTCTGCTACTGATGCTAAGAGGAACGCGAGAGACTCTCATGTCCCTGTAAGTATTCCCTCATTTTCTTCAGATTCTCTTTTGTTTGGCCTTTAATTGCTTCATTACATTATTTAATTTTTTGGCGTATGAAATTTTGTTATATGGTTTGATTGTTTCGTTTGTGGATCTGTCTTGCAGCTTGCTTTCTGTATAAATTAATCACTTGTAGTTGAGTTTGTAGATAGTTGCAGAAATTCCTCATGAATAGGCCTATTTTATTGTTGATTCTCTGCATTCAGGGCTCTAACAAAAGATCTTGTGTGATTTCTTAAAATTTAGAAACAGACGAGTGTATTTTTCACTCATGGTTTGTGAAAAGTGAACTACAAAATTTGTTCGCTGTAGCAGACGACTAATAATTTGCTATTCTCTGCCCACGGAGAGTTGTTATCAATAAGAAAACACAGAGATGAAGTTTATCTACGCAAGCATGCTAGGTGAGTAAAAAACCTTGGCTATTCAAGGAGTGCATTTACCACTGCTCACATGGGTGGGGTTTTACTTTGATGGTAACAAACCCATGTGAGAGTGGTGCATGCACACCTAGCGTGGCCAGAGTAGTGAAAATCTCATTATGCTACTGTGTGTTGCATTTGGTGAAAACAAGCGACTCAAGTTGAGTCACTCAACTTGTTTGTCTCTGCTGGGGGTGCATTGCATGGGGTACGTCAAGCTCCAAGTCATAACTCAGTGTTTTTCCATCAGATTTTGACAAAGTATTGTCACAAACTATGTTACAGCACAAATTATATTTTCCTTTTATGATATCATGATGATATCTGTTTTATTGAAATGCGCTAAAGGAAAAAACAACTTCCTCTTTCTCATACTTTATTTCAAGCAGAGGTAAAGCTGCATTCGCAAATTGTAAGCACCATAGTGCATCGCTTGTCTCCAAATGTCGAGTCCAGTTCATGAACCATTTATATTGTTATGGAAATGATGATTAGATTGACATTTGAGTTTTCGTAATTGATCTGGGTCGAGATTTAACAGAAAGAAATTTGGCTGAATGATTAAGCTTGCGCGTCTCTTTAATTTTAAATTATTAGTGAAGCGAAAAAAAAAAAAAATGGAAGACTAAAAGTTGGGACTAATACTATTGGAACTCTTGGTGACACCTTGTAGATTTTGGCTCCTCTCCCCATTGGGTTTGCAGTGTTCTTGGTCCACTTGGCCACCATCCCCATCACAGGAACTGGCATTAACCCTGCCAGGAGTCTTGGAGCTGCTATCATCTTCTACAAAGACCATGCATGGGATGACCATGTAAGTATTTGGACTGATACTTCGACTATTAGAAGAGGATGAACGGGTAGATGATTCATTACATTGTTTGTTAGTGAATTGATGCTGATACTTTGACTATTAGAAGAGGATGAACGGGTAGATGATTCATTACATCGTTTGTTAGTGAATTGATTCTGATTCATTGTAATTTGTCTATGCTGTGCAGTGGATATTTTGGGTTGGACCTTTCATTGGAGCTGCCCTTGCTGCTGTGTATCACCAGATAGTCATCAGAGCTATTCCTTTCAAGGCTAGGGCTTAAAGCTTCTCTCTACCCCCTTTTAAGTTTAACCCATCACTGTCCTTCTACCGTAGTATTCTATCCATTTTATCATCTCTTCTGTTGTGTATTTATTATTGTGAATCTGGTATTGTTAATTATGTGTGTAAATTATCTACTGGGGTGCTGTATTAACTTTGTGACGCCTATTGAATATGGAGATTCTTTTGACCTTTTACTATGCTTGTCTCGTAATCTTAAAACAAGCTTTATTTCCTCTTTTTCGATCAAAGCTTGACCCATATTATTATGTCCGTGGGTGAACGGTCTGTGGTGGAGGGCACTTCCCATCAGATGCTTTGCCACCAAATCAAGGTTTCAATGAAGAGACGTCGCCTTAAGATGTTTACATCCCAATTGCCACTGATCAACATATATAATTAATGTAGTTTTAAAGAGACGTCTCCTTAATATGATAGCAACCCACTTGGAAATATGATAGCATATATTTTTTAAAAAACATTTTATAAATAAATTATTTTTCAAAAAATAATTTAAACATTAAAGAAATCTACTTCTTGACTATCATATCACATTCTAATCCCAATAGATTCAGCTTTCGATTTGCTTAACCAAATCAACTTTTGAATTTAAACAGAATTTGTTGCGGTTGGTGTTGTCTTTGAAATCATTCAAATTTAGAGATTATTCAATAATCCAATTCAACACTTAAAATTAAAATTTTAAATACTTATTCTTTTAAACTTATTTGGTAACTTTATTTATTCATTATTTAAAAAATTGAATTCAGTTAGAATGCTTTTAAAATAATAAGTCAAAACTTTTAACTTAAAAGTATTATTTAATACATTCAGCTAATGGATACTATATTTTTATCAATATGACCTATATACTTTTAATAAATCAATACTCTCATTTTAAAATAAATTTTCACTTAATATTTATTCAATATTTATAATTATCAAACAAATTAATTTTATTTTCAGTTCATACCAAAATATTTAAAATTCAGCTCTTAAATGTTCAATTTTACCAAACATTATCTTAATCAAATTGAAAATACATATACTATTTTTTTGTATTTAAATAGAGAATTTTTAAGATTTTATGGTGTAGATAAAGCAAATAAATTTGTTAAAAATTTTAATTTTATATTTGATTTATTTTTTAAAACTAATTTTATTAAATTAATTTAAAAATTGATCAATCAAACTGTGTATACGTTTGTTATAAGACATAAATAATAATAATAATAATAATAATAATAATAATAATAATTTAACTAAACCTTAATTCTAAGTTAATTGGTTCCTACATGATTCATTTGTTTCATTCAAAGCAAACTTGGACCCACAATGTAATCATCAAATCAAAGGAAAAATATAATATTCACATGGCCCACTTCATACCCTATTCTAATCCTCAATCTATGTTTAGGCCCATCACTAGGTTGCTCCAGTCCAGAGACCATCCATGGCTCTCTAGCTTCATAGGATAATTTTAGGGGAAATTCTATTTGCAATTTTTTTTTTTTTTACACTAATTATAAAATTTAATAAATTATATTATTTATATATTTTAAATAAATTATTTTTTCACTTTTATTACTTATATATAACCCTTGTTACACAAATTATTTTTTTCACCTTTATTACTTATGTATAACCTTTGTTATATTATTAAAACTTATCACGTTCTATAAATTAATTAAATTTTATATATACAACCATTTTATGTTACTAAAACTAATCACATTATAAATTTTTTTTATTAAAATTTATCATACTCTATAAATAAATTAAATAAAATATTTTTGTTTTAGGCATTAATGGATTCAATTGTACCAATACCTTCTATTACAAGCAATTAACACAAATATCAATATGATTGTGCTTAAGGATGAAAAGTCTCTTATGTTGATCATCTTAGAGTATTTGAATCATTAATCTTAATTATATAAATATTGTCATGTTATAAATAATTAATTTACACAACACGTGATATTTAATTAATGATATTTGAATATTTTTACAAATATAAGATTTTTTTAAAAAAATTATGGATATTATTATAAAGTATTTGTCTCAAATTGATGACTTATTTTGATATAAAGTATTTAAAAATTATAATGAAAGTGAAATATGAGGATTTTAAAGTGAAAATGAGTTGTGCAATTGAAATTAGGAAAAAGGGATTGTAATAATTAAATGGGTAGAAAAAGGAAGAGAGAGAGTATGTGAAAAGAAATTTTTAAACGAGAGGTTGCAAAAAAAAAGGGAGTATAAAAAGAAATTCTAAATAAAAGGTCGAGATCATAAAAAAAATTTTGGATAGAAAATTAAAAAAAGTAAAAATCTTAAACAACTTCTAAACAAAAAATCAAAAGAATTAAGATGCAAAGTTCTAAATGGAAATTCTGTTGATTTGTTCAAATTTTAAATATAGAAAGGCAAACAGTAGTGTAACAAATCATCGAAAATTATTTTGTTTAAATTTAATAATTTTTTTTTTAAATTGTGTCATAAAATATTAAATGTATAAATTAATAGACAATTTTTTGTTACAACTACCTCATATATACATATATAATTTGTAATTATTTGTTAATTTTATTTCGGAATATAAAATATTCAATATTATTTATTTGATTGATTATTAAAAATGATTTCATTTAAGGTATAATCAATAAACAATATTTTATTACAAGTAACTCTATGCATAATTATAAATTTTGTAAAATTTATTTTGTTATTTACTTGATAATATTTTTTTATAAAATAATAATTAAATTTCAAGTATTATTATATATTATTTGCAAATATTAAATTTATTATTATAATTATATCATGTAATACATGAGTTTATGACTAGTATATTATTAATTTTAGTCTTGAAGTTAGTTTTAAATAATTATTTGATATTTTTCAAATAATTATGTATAATATAGTCACATATTATTATTTTATATTATATAATAGAAAACTGTTATGTTAAAAAATTCTAAATAGTTAACTACTATATAAAAACTCTTTTAAATAATAAATTAGAAAAATTAATTACTATATAAAAAATTTTCTAAACACAAAATTAAAAGAAAATTAATTGTCATATTTAAAATTTTCTAAATAAGAAATTAAAAAAATAAAAGTAAAAATTCAGAATAGAAAGCTAAGATCATATTAATTTTTTTTAACAAGAAATTAAAAAACCTAAAAAATTCAAATGATAAAACAACTTTAAAATAGGAAATTAGAAAATTTTAAAAAGTAAAAATTCTAAATAAGAAATCAAAATTTCATTGATTTTTCAAAATTGTGAGTATATAAACATTAACAATAATTCAATAGATAGTCAATAATTATTTTATTAAATGTAAGAAATCATATTTTAAAATTGTACTATATGAGACTAAATGTATAATTCAATAAATAATTTTTTGTATTTGTTAATTTTATTTTTGATTATGAAACACTTAATATTATTTATTTGATTAATTATTAGAAATTATTTTTTAAAATTTAATAAAATTTATCTTAAAATTATGTCATATAAAATTTAAAATATGTTTAATAAATAATTTTTTATTATAATTACTTTCTTATATAATTATAAATTTTAAAAAATTTATTTTATTATTTTATTTATTTAACAATACATTTAATTAATTAATTAATTAAAAACAAAAAATAAAATTTAATTAAAATTTATTATTATAATTATAACGCGCGAGTTCGTAACAAGGGCCGTCTTAATGATTAAAAATTTATTTTTTATTGGATCGGTTGGAATAGTTTGACCTTTATGCAAAACACTCATTTTGTGCTAAGTGGATCAATTTGATGAAGCTGTTAAAAAAATGTAATTAAAGAAAAAAATAAAAACTCGAGGATTTAGCACGGATCGAGAAAATTATGGAGCTTAATGGCAAATTTGGTGATAATACAGGGTATTAGAATGCATTTAGCGCATTCTGAATTGCCCAGTAGTTCATTTCCCATCACAGGAGACCCAACATGAGTCGTGACAGCCTATGTCCCATGAAGTACTAGTTAACATAACAAGCACGCTTGTTTGATTTGTCAAGAGATTATTTATTAGGATTAGCTTCAAGGGTAATAATACAAGTTGTTCTGTCTCTGTATATACATAGTAACTACATATGTACAAATTGATTGATTACTTTTAGAAGCGTACTTATAAAAAAAGGTTCTAACTTTTCTGGTGCAAGAATCGAAATATGTGGCTTTTGGGGTGGAAAGGACCATCTGGGTTCTCAGCCTGTTCCACAGCTGAGCAGGTTACACAGGGGATTGATGGAGCTGGCCTCACTGCTATTATTACAGGTCTGGTTTAAAAATCTCATCTGGCTTTGCTTTGTTTTGCAGTTTTATATATGTTCCTTTCATTCTTTTTGTAGTTTCAGCTTTTGTTTTGGAATTGGATGTGGTGAAATTGCAGTCTATAGCAAAATAAAAATGAAATATTGAATTCATGCTATATCTATAATCAGTTACGCTCATTTGCAAAATAAATTAAAATTTGTTTCTTTGGTGATCATCAGTGGGTTTTAGTAATTCTGCGTCTGAGTTATTTTTGTATTAGTTCTTACAAGAATTGTGGATGGACTGAGTAGAGGAAGTTGATTAATGAGCAGTTATTTGGTAGTGAACTTATTTTTCATTGCTTGGGACCCAGGGGCAGGACCATTCCAAATTTCATTGATATCTTTAATGGATTTCTCTTATTAAGGAGCTAAATACGTAGATGAATATAGAGTGTACTTTCCAAATATATGCCTATTTGTATGTTGGCTCTGGTTATATATATTTTCTTGATGATTGTTTCACATTATGGCCGCCAGCAGCAGACCGAGAACTTGTGGAACTTATCAAGCAAACCAATGTCTCATGCCTAATGCCTTTCTGCTTAGATGTCTCTCTTCCTTGATTTATTAAGTATGTGGTCTTTAATATTTTCAAGGCTTCCAACGATACATTATATGGGCAATATAACATATCCACTGATTTCTTCATTTATATGCTCCTTCAACAGGAAGTTTTGATTTATACTATAAATGACAATCAATATTATTATGTCAGCCCCTCTTGTTTGCTAGTAGGTTAGTCTTTTATTTCATTTTTTGGTCTAATTTTAGGAGCATCAAGTGGTATTGGAGTGGAGACAGCCCGTGTTCTTGCATTGCGTAGTGTCCATGTAGTTATGGCAGTAAGGAATGTGGATGCTGGTAAGAATGTCAAAGAAGCAATACTAAAGGAAATCCCTGCTGCTAAGATTGATGTCATGCAGTTAGATCTCAGCTCAATGGCATCAGTCAGGAAATTCGTATCTGAATATATTTCATTGGGTCTTCCACTGAATCTCCTTATGTAAGAAATTAAATTGAATTCTGTATTCTTTGCTGCTTGCTAGTTGATTATGTTAGGTTCTTTCTTTCCACCCCAGCATGCACATTATGCAACGTATTTGAAATCTTTCAAAATGGAACATTGAGAACTAAAATTCTATTTTCTTTATCGGAAGTAACAATGCAGGTATTATGGCAACTCCTTTCATGCTTTCGCAAGATGGCATAGAAATACAGTTTGCAACAAACCATGCAGGTAAGTTGCACATAATTATATAAATTGTTTTAATTGTTCTATGGGTGAAATCAAATAGAGCATGAAATTTTGAAAAGGTATCTAGCACAAAGGATTTAAGTTCCTTGTGATCAAATATATATCTTAAATGCAGATCTCTTGAAATACACAAACATGGAACATCTAAAGGATAAGATTTATGGGATTACCTTTTGTTAACTCCTTCAAATTATTCTTTCCTACTTCTCTGAATCTTTTTAGTTATTATATGATACTGCAAAACTCTAAGAGATTCATAGTCATTTTGCAGGCCATTTTCTTTTGACAGACCTTCTGTTGGAGACAATGAAAAGCACAGCATGCGAAAGCAATCAAGAAGGAAGAATTATTAATGTGTCATCGGAAGCACACCGATTTGCATACCGTGAAGGAATTCGTTTTGACAAAACAAATGATGAACCAGGGTATCACTTTGGCAGCACCCTTTTTTTTTAATCGTATCTCTGAGTGCTACTAAAGACGTGCTTTAACACAGAAACACATGTATAATACACATGGATTAGCAATGTTCTGCTCATTTCTTAGCTTTGTCTTCTTGTACTTGTTAATTTTCAGATACAACAAATTATGGGCTTACGGACAATCAAAGCTGGCTAACATTTTGCATGCAAATGAGCTTGCAAGACGCTTAAAGGTACTAGACATTTTAAATACCATACAACTGGTGCTTCTATTAATGAAAATCTATGGGAGAGTTCATGTTGTACAAACTCATTGGGTTTCTTTTGAGACAATATAATGGTCCAGTATTCTTTGACATGGTCATTCCTTTCTGGTCAATTAATTTTCCAAAGTTGTGAAACTTCTCAATATATATATTGAACATAGTTTTGTAGATTTTCTGCTATTTTTTCCCCTTTTATTATCAGTCTGAATTAAACTTGGTTCTTCTTTGGTGAATTGGTTCCAACTGACAAAACAATGTTCCATGCTTTTGGAAATTCGCATGTCCTAAAGGTCTGCCTATATTTGCTGTTACATTCTTTTGAAATATTCTATAAAATAATTAATACAAAAAAACTTGAAAACATTTAGAGATATTAGACATGATTTAAATTGTTGATTAGCTTGCTCCACTTGGATGCTTCAATGCACCTAAAGGAGATAGAAACCAGATGGAAAAGGTATTGAATATATACATATGTATATGTGTTGCCTCTTATCCTTGTCACATTATTCACAAACTGCCAAGTTAGGGATCTTTTCCTCTTCTCATTTTAGCCATCATTGTTTTAAAAAACTCCAATTCTATTTCTTGTTTGTTTTCCATGATTCAGTATATCAAACTTATACATTCAATGGGTCTTATCATAAATGTTTATGTATAGATGTCCCTATCCCTTGCATACTGGGCTATGTTGTATGAAAACTTCAGTTGGGTCACGTTTTCGAGTTTCGTGCATGTTTCTGCATTTCAGAAACTCTTTCTTTTTTCCACATTTTTTCACATACATTTTATAAAATGTTGTTTTCCCGTGGGACATTTCCTATTTTTCAGTTTCCTCATGTTTCCGTTTTCATGCTATATAGATACTGGATTGTTGCTTTACACTCCAGGGACCTCTTCTTTTTCTTTATGCAATCAAATGTATGCAGGCACTGTTCAAAGTATAATCTAGTACTTTTGCCAACCTTATTTTACTTTATTTCTTAAAATCAAACAGTTTCTAGAATTTTAGTGGTGGAGAAGATCACCTCTTATTGCTATGTTCTTTTACCGTATGTAGTAATCATTACGGTTGGTTAACCTCTGTCACCCCTCTCTTTGACTTCATAGTAATCTCTTTATTATCTCAGAAGACATCTCACAAACCTTTCCTGTTTACAGGAAGATGGAATAAATATAACTGCTAACTCACTTCATCCTGGATCCATTGGTACAAATCTTCTGCGGCATCATGGTGTTATCTATGGTAATCCTACAAGAACTCTTTTTTGGCGCTGATAAAGGTTACTCTTTACCAGTCAAATTTAATTGGACCTAAAATTGTGAGGATGGGGGGCATACCGTTTGAAATTTTATTACGCTTCATTAGTTTCTTCATTCATTTGCTAAGTTGAATTTTCTGGTTCTTGATTAAGTTGCCTTGGCTTTGACGCAGGCATTGTGTCTCTGTTTGGTAAATATATGCTCAAAAATATCCAGCAGGTATATGCTGCAGGATTATTTTGAACAACTCAAGTTCTGGCCTCTGATATGCTCCAGTTCAATGGTCTCCATTCAATGCAGTAGCTTTATTAGTTTCTTGTACATGGTTTGCAGGGAGCAGCAACTACATGCTACGTGGCATTGCATCCACAGGTGAAGGGGGTAACTGGTGAATATTTTGTCGACAGTAACTTAGCCTATCCAAATTCTCGTGGTAAAGATGCAGAATTGGCCAAAAAGCTATGGGATTTCAGCTTGAGGTTGACCAATCCTAAGTAGCTAAGCAACCGGGTTCGAGCATCCTCTGTAAGCAACTTTTATCGTCTCTCTGATTTGGTCAAGTCTTTTAACTGTGGTAAGGTTTGTGAAGCCTTATAGGGTTCTTAGTGGTTCCCTCTCTGTTTGAATGTTGTGATGTATCAAAGTTGGACATATATCATAAACTTTTTTAAGAGAAATTTCTTTTTCTCGAATGTTACTTGTACCAAAGTTGTAATGGTTCTCGTAGTGAACATGAGCATTATTGAAAGATAAGTGTGGGGGCTTGATCCTTTTGGGATAATGTCATACTAATAGTTGATAGGATGGAAGGAAAGGAGGGAAGACAGAGGAGAGAAGGGAATGGAAGGGGGTTATTATGCTCTTGCATTTGTTTAACCGTGAGAGATCATATTTGTAATATATTTATTTTTTGTAAACAAATGAAGCATAAAGAGGTCCTTTTTTTTCTTCATTCATCTCTTCCATTCCTTTTCAACCAAACAAAGGAATATTCTTTCCTCTCTCCCTCCCTTGGTCTTTTATGTGCAATTCAATCTATAATGATCAAGGGCGTTAAAAGATTCATAAACTGGGAATGCAGAAGAGTTATTTTAGGATTCCTCTTGGGAGTATTTCCCTCTCATAGTACATGGAACATCATGACAGAAACCAACCTTTCACCAGCAAGCACCAATGGGCTGAAATTATTTTCAAAACTGAAAGATCCTAAATTTAAATTTCAATCGGAGCTAAAGTCACTTGCACATACTCTTATTTCACTTACACATCCACTAATCTAGATTAAATTATAAAAGAACATGAATGCCGGTGGGACAGTCAAAGAGGTCATACTTAAAGAAATCTTAATGTTATGGAATTAGACCTCAGCTCGTTGGCCTCAGAAAATTTGCTTCAGAATACATCTCCTTGGGCCTTTCTTTGAACAATCTCATGCAACAAAATCACTTTCTAATAATTAAATTATAAAAGATTTGTCCTTTTCATATATCTTAATTTATTTCATTTTTCTGTTCTCAGTAATAATGCAGGAGTTTTGAATTTTGAGCTTAAAACTCTAGTTTGCAACTACATCTAGGTTTGTCTAATAACTAATCTGTCTTAATTTCTTACCATACGATTATGCAACTGTCTTAGCTTATAGAGTTTAGTGGTAATCAATGAAGCCTCACATATTCGTGTTATGCTGCATCAAACATTTTTCTGATACGATATCAAACACATACACCATGTATTTAATTATTCTATATTCATATATTATATGACACTTATATTATTGTATTTGTATAATTTGTGCAACATAGATAATAATCAATAATAAATTCTCTAAAAAAATATAGTATTATATATAAATTACAGAAATTGTTAGAAGATTTTGATATTGGTTTTTAATACTCAAAGCTTTATAACAATTATTTATTCCTGCAAATATTTTTAACAATTTGTAGGTCATTTTCTTTTGACAAACTTTTATTAAAACCATGAAAATACGGTGCAAAAACGTTAAAAAAAAAAAAAAAAAAAAAGGAAGAAATGGTCATCAACGTATCGTCATCCAGTCACCATCTTTCAATAGTAATTCATTTTGATGACCTCTGGTATATATCAATTTCCTTTGGTACAATTTCTGGACTTTGGTAGTAGACCAAGACTGACATTTTAATAGAAAAGATGAGAATAAATATGTTCACTATAAAGAATAAATGTTATTGATCCTAGTATTTCATTTTTAGCTTATAGAAACTAAAACTGGATCTAAATCTATGAAAGTCTTTAACTCAACCATACAACCTTAAAAAATTGAATGGGTTCCATAATTATTTAAACCACAATTACTCATAATTATTCTATTTACATATTATTTTATCATTTTATTTATTAGGTAGAAGTCATATATTCACTGACGATATTTAGATAGTGTAGAAGCATCAAGAGGCATTGGAGTATAAGCAACAAGCAGTCTTGCATTAAGAGCTGTCCAGGTGATTTGGCACTAAGGAATACAGATGCTGATAGGAATGTAAAACAAGTACATAAAAGAAATCTCAGATGCTATGGAATTAGACCTCAGCTTAGAAAATTTGCCTCAGAGTATATTTCTTTGGGCCTTTGATTGAATATTCTCATGTAAATATATGTTAAAAACCAAAAGAGGAAAATAACTGCCATTGATTAATTAGTTAGATCATCACAGGAGAACCTTTAATTAAGGAATTTTCTTTCCATTTCCGTTTCAGTAACAGTGCTGGAATTGTCACTTTCAAATCCATGCCACAGATTTCCGCAACGAAATCAAACACTTTTAAGTATTAGAAAAGCAATTAGAGTTCCTGATCAATGCCCAAATATTCGGAGTGGCAACAAGTCAACAAGGAAAGCTCAGATTCAGCAACTTCAAATAACAACGAAGGTACGCATCAAAATTACTCAGCAGAATCAAATTCAAGGCAATCATAATATTTAGCAGTAAAAGTTCAATAAGGATAAGCTCAGCTTAGCCACCTTCAAAGAAGAGAGGACAGTGAATGTTTTTCATCAAATCCAAATCCGGATTAGACAAAATTCATTTCTCCTTGGAAGATATTCAAGGGTTGAGGTAACTTTTCCTGGTACTTGATCACAAACAAATCCAGGCACTACTTGTCAGATGCTGTTATCACAGAAACAAATGAAGGTATGTATCAAAAACACAAAAGCAAAACAAAGTGGAGGCAGTCCTGTACTCACAGCAGTAACAGTTCTGTATGGATAAGCTCAGACTAGCCAACTTCAAGTAAGAGGTGAAAGTGAGGGTTTTTCCTCAAATCCAAATCCTAATTCCGCAATATTCATTTCTCCTCTAAAGATGCTCAATTGTTGAGGTACCTCTTCCATATACTTAATCACAAAAGCATTCAAAAACCATTTCTCAGTAGATAACAATACAGAAGCTAATCTAACATCTCCCTCGACCAAACCCTTCAATAGCAAAACTCTTACAACTGAACATCTTGGGACAATCTTCTTCTTCAAACTAAAACCAATAACAATAGGAGTGCTGGCAACATCTGCAGGCAGCCAACCCATCTTGTTCACAAGAAAATCCATGGTGCTCATGATATTCTTTTTTGAGTAAATCATACACAAGGGAAACTTTCTGATAGCCAACCAAATCTCATCTTCTGATAAGCCCCAACTCCTATGAACCTCCATTTTCTGCTCCCAGACAGTGTTACTCATATGAGACGCCAATCTTAGTGCATGTTAACACTTCAAAGGGTTAAAACCAATTTCAATAGCCTTGTTAACAAAGTGCCTAAATTTGGCAGAAGTCAAGCACACTATGCCAGGTTGGTGAGTTACCAAAGATGAGACGACAGATTCAGGCACTCCAACTTCTCTTAAGATTGATAGATTAACATATAAATTCTTGTGCAAACGTCCCATAACAATCCCAGAAGAATGCTTAAAAGCCATGACCACTTTGTCATCAGAAACAAGTACATCTTTGAAGATATTATAGCAAGGAATGAGATTGTGTTCCAAGCTCCTGAACATCAATGCTGAATTCCAAGACACCATCCGTCCAAGATCCGATCTTGAAACCCCTACGGAGCATAAAAACTACAGTTTGGGCAAAAGAGTGTTACTGGGATCCGACAACAGTATCCGGGGTTCTTTCCTAATAATCTTGGAGATTTGGGCATCGGTGAATCCAAACTCCCTAAAAAGGCTAACCACTGCATCTACTCTATCTGGGGTTCTAATTTTTATCTTTTGAACCACAGAATTAGCAGATTCAGGGGAAAACCCACATGAGTTTACAAGATAAGAAACTGCAAACGAAGAGTATCTTTCCTGTTTATCTTCTTCAGGTTTTAAAGATGCCTGCTCGATGTTGAATGATGTTGACAGAGACCTAGAACTGAATAACAAGCCAGTCTGCCAGATATCCAACTGGATTCTGGGGCTTATTGATAGAAACCCAGAAACAGAACCTAATATTTGCAGTCTTCGTCTACATAGAAAAGCAACCATAATTGACTAACCTTGTTAAGAACTTGAAAGTGAATGAAAGCTTATTTATGGCTGGATTCCACTGATTGCTAGATTATTTCACATTCGCTGTAGGCAAACCATCCGCCAACTCCACTTGATTGATGAAGAGAGAGAGAGAGAGAGAGAGAGAAAAGGATGACGATTCAATTAGGGTTTTGCTCTAACACATGAAAGGGAAATTTAACGAATCAAAACTCCCAAAAAAAAAAAAGGATCTCATTTTCCCTCTCTCCCCCTCGGCATTTTGGGAAAATTCCTCCTTTTTAATTTTTTTTTCATAGAAGGCAAAAAGCCTGTTGGTAAGAAAAAATCTAAACCTTTTTTATTTTTGATGACTATACTCAATCTTTTAATTTAGATATATTTAACCAATTTTAATAAATTTAATCAAATTTATATGTTGGTCAAAATTAATTGATGTGACATTGTGACATGTCATTCATATAGAAAACATTTTTAAAAGTGATGAGACCTATTAAACACATAATCACTTAGATTTAATTGTTGGATTAATTTTTTTTAGAATTACTATGAGATTAACTCAAATGAAAAGTATGGTTAATTCAGCTAAAATCCCTAAAACTTCTAAGCTAACAATAATGGAAGTCAACTAAAACTATCTCTTAGAATCTCTAAATCAGAATTCTAAAAACTTTTTAATCCCTAAAAAAGTAGAATCTCTAATCCCTTCCTTGCCCTCTCTCTCTCTTAGCAAAATCAGAATTCCAAATGTGAATCTTATGTTAACCCAACTCTAATCTTTTGGCAAATGTATTCCCCGACCCATCTCTCTCTCCTGCTATTTTTGTATCTATGTTAACCGAACCCCAATAATGAAAGTGACTCTATCTTGTTAACCTAACCCCAATATGGACATCGATAGAACCTTCTATTAGGGTCTAGTCTTGTCCATGAGGTGTAGCAATGACAATCCACATTGTGTTTCACACAAAAGTTGGGTCTTAAATTCGAATTCACAGAATTTTCAGTACCTAAACTCATTTTTGCAATAATAAGTTATGGAGGAATAATGGAAGTAAAAACTAGGGAAAGAACATAAGGACCCATGAATTTCACATAACTCTCAATACTTGAATTTGTCGTTCAAGAAAAAATTGGACAAAAAACAAACAATAACCCAAAAATTGTCATTAATTTTTCAAAGAAGAAAAGGGAGATCAATGAAGGAGTGATAAAATGAAAATTTTGTCATTGAAGAAGAAAAAGGAGAAAGAACCATCAAGAACCCTAGATTTCAAGTGTTCTGTTGTTGAAGAAGAAAAGGAGAAAGAACAAAAAGTAACCTACGTTATTTTTTTACTTTAGGTAAAAAATTGAGGTTAATCGTGGTTTAACAAATTTACTCATGTGAGTTAGTTTTTGATGATGTGTTTAATGATCTAATCATTTTTAAAAATTCTTCCTACATGAATGACATCTCACAGTGACATGTCAACTAATTTTGACCAACATCTCAATTTGGCTAAATTCACCAAAATGAAATATCATGGTCACAACTCCAAGATAGTCGTCGCGATTTGCCTTTTGTCATCAAAATTATGGTTGTGATTTACTTGTCCATTTTTGTTCAATTTCATCTTGATTGCGATCTGGAGGTCTTAATCGCGACTGCCTTGTCTTGGTCGCAAAACAATTTTTTAGGTCCGCTTCGTGACTTAGAAGGTTTCTAAGTTCTTGAATCTAAATACTTTTACAACTTAAATTTCTTTAAAAATATATTTAATTAAAAATATTAGTACTATTCAATTTAATTGTCAAAATCAAAATAAAAAGTGACTACGTTAGACACTAGCTTAGGTTAACATTTTTGAAGGGAATTTTCTTTTTCTCGAATGTGACTTGTATCAAAGTTGTAATGATTCCTATAGTGAACATGAGCATTATTGAAAGATAAGTGTAGATAAGTGTGGGCACATGCTTATACATAGAAAAAGAATTATTGAAAAAAAATTAATTTTTTTTATTTACACAAACATTTTTATTTAATTTTGACTAAATTTGTGTAAATATCATAAACAGTCAAAATTGAACTCACAATGGACTCTATATGCTGAAATGGACACCACATTAATTGGTCATTTTGTTATATAAACATTGAACTCAATCTCAAAACAATTACAATACATTACAGTATAGAAGCATCAAGAGGCATTGGAGTATAGGCGACGAGAATTCTTGCATTGCGAGCTGTCCAAGTGATTTGGCAGTAAGGAATACAACTGTTGATAGGACAGTAAAACAAGTACATAAAGAAATCTTAGATGCTATGGAATTAGACCTCAGCTTAGAAAATTTGCCTCACAATATATTTCTTTGGGCCTTTGATTGAATATTCTCAAGTAAATATATGTTCAAAACCAAAAGAGGAAAATAACTGCAATTGATTAATTGGTTAGATCATCACAAGAGAACCTTTAATTAAGGAATTTTCTTTCCATCTCTGTTTCAGTAACAGTGCTGGAATCGTCACTTTCACATCCATGCCACAGATTTCCGCAATGAAATCAAACACTTTTGAGTAATAGAAAAGCATTAGGGTTTCTGATCAATGCCTCAAATCTTCGGAGTGGCAACGAGTCAACAAGGAAAGCTCAGATTCAGCAACTTCAAATAACAATGAAGGAATGCATCAAAACTACTCAAAGCAGAATCACATTGAAGGCAATCATAATACTCAATAGTAGTAAAAGTTCAACAAGGATAAGCTCAGCTTAGCCAGCTTTGAATGAGAGAGGACAGTGATTGGTTTTCATCAATCCGATTTGACAAAATTCATTTTTCCTCGGAAGATATTCAAAGGTTGAGGTAACTTTTCCCGGTACTTGATCACAAACAAATCCAGGCAGTACTTCTCAGATGATGCTATCACAGAAACTAAACTAAGTTCTCCCCTGAGAAAGCCCTTCAAAAGCAAAACTTTTGCAATCATTGGAAAGTACTAGAGTTCTGCAAGGCCATTCAGTTAAACATACTTATCAATTTTTTATTAAAGCCTCAAAATCTGTTCAATAAAAATGAAGGTATGTATCAAAAACACACAAAACAAAACAAAGTCGAGGCAGTCCTATACTCACAACAGTAACAGTTCCTTATGTATAAGCTCAGAGTCGCCAACTTCAAGTAAGAGGTGAAAGAGAGGGTTTTTCCTCAAATCCAAATCCTAATTCCACAATATTCATTTCTCCTCTAAAGATGCTCAAGAGTTGAGGTACCACTTCCAGATACTTGATCACAGAAGTATTCAAGAAACATTTCTCAGTGGATGTCAGTACAGAAGCTAATGTAATTTCTCCTCGACCAAATCCTTCCATAGCAAAACTCATACAACTAAACACCTTGGGACAATCTTCTTCTTCAAACTAAAACCAATAACAATTGGAATGCTGGCAACATCTGCAGGCAGCCAACCCATCTCGATCACAAGAAAATCCATAGCGCTCATGATATTCTTTGTTGAGTAAATCATACACAAGGGAAACTTTCTGATAGCCGACCAAATCTCAACTTCTGATAAGCCCCAACTCCTATAAACGTCCATTTTCTGCTCCCAGACAGTGTTACTCATATGATACACCAATCTTAGTGCATGTACAAATGTAGACGTCAAAGGGTTAAAACCAATTTCAATAGCCTTGTTAACAAAGTGCCTAAATTTGGCAGAAGTCAAGCACACTATGCCAGGTTGGTAAGTTACAAAAGATGAGATGACAGATTCAAGCACTCCAACTTCTCTTAAGATTGATAGATTAACATATAAATTCTTTTGCTAACGTCCCATAACAATCCCAGAAGAGCGCTTAAAAGCCATGACCATTTTGTCATCAGAAACAAATCTTTGAAGATATTATAGCAAGGAATGAGATTGTGTTCTAAGCTCCTAAACATCAATCCTGAATTCCAAGAAACCATCCGTCCAAAATCCGATCTTGAAATCCCTACGGAGCATAAAAACTCTAGTTTGGGCAAAAGAGTGTTACTGGGATCGGACAACGGTATCCATGGATCTTACCTAATAATCTTGGAGATTTGGGCATTGGTGAATCCAAACTCTCTTAAAAAGGCTAACCACTGCATCTACTCTATCTGGGGTTCTAATTTTATCTTATCAGGCACAGAATTAGCAGATTCAGGGGAAAACCCACGAGTTTGCAAGATAAGAAACTGCATATGAAGAGTATCGTTTCTGTTTCAGGTTTTAAAGATTCCTGCTCGATGT
The DNA here is from genome assembly GCA_949677035.1 of Omphalea diandra. NCBI lineage: Eukaryota > Viridiplantae > Streptophyta > Magnoliopsida > Malpighiales > Euphorbiaceae > Omphalea > Omphalea diandra. The sequence goes on along the minus strand of CATIWR010427075.1, from coordinate 5,327 downwards.
TGAATGATGTTGACAGAGACCTAAAACTGAAAAACAAGCCAGTCTGCCAGATATCCAACTGGATTCTGGGGCTTATTGATAGAAACCCAGAAACAGAAGCTAATATTTGCAGTCTTCGTCTACCTAGACAAGCAACCATAATTGACTAACCTTGTTAGGAACTTGGAAGTGAATGAAAGCTTATTAGATTATTTCACATTCGCTGTAGGCAACCCATCCGCCAACTCGACTTTATTGATGCATAAAGAAAGAGAGAGAAAGAGAGGGTGAAAAGAGCGACGATTCAATTACACCATATTTGGATGAGGTGTTTATAATGAAATGAAATGAATTTAATTAATTTAAAAAAAATTTTATGTTTAGATTAGTAGAAATGAAATGAAATAGAAGGATTGAAAAAGGTTTGATAAACCTCACTAAATCCTTCCAAACCATTAAAATGCAAACACTTCAAATTGGGGTGTTTGCATGAGTTTGAAAAATTTGAGCACCAAAATTATATATTTATCTTTAATTTAAGATCATTTTATCTTTTTCTCCGAACCCACAGTATGAAAATTATAAAAAATTAATTATTCACATTTTTTGTAAATAAAAATAAAATATAATTTTGAATAATAATAATAAATTTCTATTTTAATATTAAATATTTAATAAATGAAAAAATAAAAAAAATTATATTTGTATGTATAAAGATATTTTTATCAATTTTTAAGTTAATCTTTCATTTCATTTCAATGCAAATAAACAAAATTACTTTCAAACTATTTCATTTCATTTCTACCATCTCAAACATAAATATAATTTAACACTCTCTTTTCATCTAAACAAGGTGTTAAGGTTTTGCTCTAATACAGGAAAGGGAAATTTAACGAATCAAAACTCCAAAAAAAAAAAAAAAGGTCCCATCTTCCCTCTCTCCCCCTCGGTATTTTGGGAAAATTCCTCTTTTTTTTTTTTTTTTACATTCATGGAAAGCAAAATAAAAGCTACATAAAGTTCATCAAATTTGAGTTTATACAAAGGGTTGATTGGATAAATAAGAAAATGAAATGGAGCTAAGTATATGGATTTGGCGTTGTGTTGGGATTTCATTATTCTTGAAACACATTTCTAAATTTTCTATCGTTCGATATGTACATCCAAACGAACTATTTAATTCCCATAATAATTTAGTGAATATATAATAGCAATATCAGATAACAGAAAAATTTTGGCAAATCATATGGCAAGTGTGGGAATAAACTACCAGTATGGTTGTTTAATTCCTTCAAGACCTGGCTGCGTGGAGCACCCTCAATCTATAAGTTAGGAGGTAGGTTGTGCCATAAATACAGTAATTAGCTAGTAACCAGAAATTAGACCGCCACAATCCGACGCCAAAATGTTAAGGAGTTAATGTTGAAGAAAGTCTCAACCGCCTGAAACCCAAGTTCTTGTAGAGTTGTGCAAACAGTTAGTTTAGTTTATTTGATTCAAATTTTTTTACTAAAATCAGTTAAATTGAATAATATCTAATCAAAGTTTCTTAAAAAATTAATTAAAACGAGTTGATTAAATCTATTTTTACAGATATACAAATTAAATCGAACTGAATCTATAAAAATTTAATTTAATTCAGTTCAATTTAATTAAATTACATATATTTTAAATATGATTCAATTCAAACTTATTTAATTTAGTAATAATTTCAATTTTTTCTATTTTTTGTATAAAAAACTGAGTCAAAATTGAAAGCTGAAATTTTTTAAAATAAAAATCAAACTAAATCGATTTTATTAAAAAAACAAATTGAACTCATTAAATTAAATAGATTTAGTAGATTTTTTTTACTCGATTTGATGTTTTTTTCACCCCTTACATCCAGCTAAAAGCGTTCATTGCATGGAGACATGGATCCATAAATCGGTATATATCTAAAAACTAATGAAATCAAACTAGTTCAATTGATTTAGTTTTATTTAAATATAAATCTAATTTGATTTTATTTGATTTCTTTTTTAAAAAATATCAATTAATTCATTTCAAATATAATTGAATTTATTTAAAATCAAATCAAAATAGGTTGAATTTTATTATTTAAAATTTAAAATTGTTATTCATAACTGTTTTTCAAATTAAATTTTTTAAAATTTAATTTAATATTGAATTAAACTATTGTTAAACAGAATTAAAGTTTCATTTGATTTGTAAATTTATTTATTTCATTTCAATTTATATTTTAAAAATTTTATTTTTTAATTTTAATATATTTAATTTAGTTTGAACCGAATATGACGAACTTTCATTTATATTTTTCATGATCGAACACAAAGGCATAGAGAACCCTAACATATCATTAATCAACAAACCACAAATACTGCAGTCTGTGCTGAAGGCGAAATCCCAAATCAGTGAGCGATACACATGAGAAACTTGAACCTCCCAATCCCAAGATAACATGGTCAAACATTTGTTTAACAACAGGCCATATTTCCCTTCGTCTCTTGCAATTTCTGAGGAGCATATCATTCGAATCAACCCCAGCTGTCAGACACGATCCGACCCCAAAAGCTCAGCCATAACCCCTTCTTATATGACCTAATTTTACATCAATGCATATTTTACTCAATTCTAATTTTAATTTTGAATAAAATTAAAGTTAATTTAGCAAATTAAATCAGAAATTTTGGTTATAATTGAAACTTCAGCTAAAAAATTTTTATTTAATTATACCAAAATATCCTTATACCCTTGCATACTGTCTTACATAATTTTCATTTCCTCACTCTCTCTTATTTATTTATTTTTTCCATTTATGTTTTTCTATATTTTTTGTTCTAATTTAAATCACATGATTAGCCATATTTACATAATATACACCATTCATCTCAAATTATATGGTTATAATTTTCTTAAATAAAATTTACTAGTAGAAAAAAAAAGATTATTTCTTATTGAAATCAAATTTTAATAAATTCAATGTTTCAAATCAAATAAACATGATCACACATATTTATTCTAATGTGCGAAAATCTCAATTCTATTTTTTTCATTTAATATTTAAATTCAAAAAATTTCGTCAATTACTTGGGTTCTCGATCATCTTGGTCAAACAATATCATTGCTGCTAGCTATTGCTCTGAAAAGGAAAAAAAAAAAAAAACGGATGCAACAGCTCAATTTCAATTAGTGGTTCTTGAGTTTATATGGCATCTTGAATGAACTGAACTCAAATAATATAACAAAAATTTAGATAAGTCGTAGACAGAAATCATTTAGAAATAATAATTGAATATTAAAAATTTGAACTCAATACTTGAAAAAGAAAAATTATAACTTGATCTCTGATCTAAATCATTAAAAACTTGAACAAAATTGAGAAAAGCATTGAATTCCTGATCCATGCCTCAAATTCTTGGAGTGGTAACGATTCAGTAAGGAAATCTAAGATTCACCAACTTCAAATTATAATGAAGGTATGCATCAAAACTACTTATAGCATAAACACATTGAAGGCAATCGTAATACTCATAGCAGCAAAAGTTCAATAACGATACACTAATCTTGACCAGCTTCAAATAAGAGAGGAAAGTGAGTGTTTTTCATCCAATCCAAACCCCAAATTCGACAATATTCATTTTTCCTTGGAAGATATGAAGAGCTAAGTACCTTTTACTGGTACTTGATCCCAAACAAATCAGAAAGTACTTCTCAGAAGCTAAACTAATTTCTCCCTTGAGAAAAACCTCCAAAATAAAAATTTTTCCGATCATTGGAAGTATTAGACTTCTGCAAGGCAGTTCAGTTAGACATACTTATCAGGTTCTTATTAATGCCTCAAAATATATTCAATAAAAATGAAGGTATATATCAAAAACACACAAAGCAAAACAAAGCGGAAGCAGTCATATACTCACAACAGTAACAGTTCCGTATGGATAAGCTCAGATTAGCTAACTTCAAGTAAGAGGTGAAGGTGAGGGTTTTCCTCAAATCCAAATCCTAATTCCACAATATTCATTTCTCCTCTAAAGATACTCAAGAGTCGAGATACCTCTTCCAGATAATCACTGAAGTATCCAAGAACCTTTTCTCAGTGGATGTCAATACAGGCGCTAATCTAATATCTCCCTGGACCAAATCCTTCAATAGCAAAACTCTTACAACTGAACACCTGGGGACAATCCTTTTCTTCAAACTAAAACCAGTAACAATTGGATTGCTGGCAACATCTGCAGGCAGCCAACCCATCTTGTTCACAATAAAATCCTTAGTGCTCCTGATATTCTCTGTTGAGTAAATCCTACACAAGGGAAACTTTCTGATAGCCGACCAAATCTCATCTTCTGATAAGCCCCAACACCTATAAACTTCCATTTTCTGCTCCCAGACAGCGTTACTCGTATCATACACAATCTTAGTGCATGTGCAAATGTAGACTTCAAAGGGTTAAAACCAATTTCAATAGCCTTGTTAACAAAGTGCCTAAATTTGGCAGAAGTCATGCACACTACGCGAGGCTGGTAAGTTACCAAAGATGAGATGATAGATTCAGGCACTCCAGCTTCCCTTAAGATTGATAGATTAACAGATAAATTCTTATGCGAACCGGGCCTAGCCATCCGCATCAAAAGCCTTGACCACTTTGTCATCAGAAACAAATACATTTTTTAAGATATTATAGCAAGGAATGATAAGAGTGTTCTAAGCTCCGGCACAAAATTACCCAGTGCCAAGACACCACCCGGTTAAGATCCGCTCTTGGAATCCTAAAGAGCATAGCAGCTCCAGTTTGGGCAAAAGGGTCTTATTGGACCTGGCCAAAAGCAGGTTGGGCCGTTTCCTAACAAGCGTGAAGATGTCAGCATCAGTGAACCCATACTCTTTAAGAAGGGCAACTACTGCATCAGGTCTATCTGGGGTGTCGATATTTATCTTCTTAGCAACAGAATTAGCAGATTCTGGGGAAAACCCACGAGTTTAACACCATGTTTGGATGGGATGTTTGTAATAGATTTAAAGAGTTATTAATAGAATGGAATAGATTTGTTTGATTTGAAAAGAGAGTGTTAAATTATATTTATGTTTGAGATGATAGGAATGGAATGAAATGATTTGAAAGTAATTTTGTTTGTTTGAACTGGAATAGAATGAAATGTTAACTTAAAAATTGATAAAAATACCCTTATACATACAAATATAATTTTTTTTATTTTTTCATTTATCAAATATTTAATATTAAAATAGAAATTTATTATTATTATTCAAAAATTATATTTTATTTTTATTCACAAAAAATGTGAACAATTAATTTTTTATAATTTTTATATTATGAGTTCGGGGAA
>CATIWR010427034.1:0-22092 GCA_949677035.1 Omphalea diandra | reverse complement strand
AAAGACATAAGACACTTAAAAGATTGGTTAGCCAAATTGTCTAAGTCAATTAAGTAGGTATTGTCTTTCCTTTTACCTTTAAAAATATCCTCATCATCCATTAAAGTGGTGACTCGACATTCCTTAGGATCAAAGGTGACTTTGTTACCTTTGTCACATAATTGACTTACACTTAACAAATTATGTTGTAAGCCACTAACTAAAAGAACATTATCAATTAAAGAGCAACCATTCTTACTAATGGTTCTAATGCCAATTACCTTACCCTTGGCATTGTTACCAAATGTGACATCTCCACCTTCTTTTTCCTTCAATGCTGTGAATAACTTTCTATTTCTAGTAATATGCTTGAAACATCCACTATCCACATGCTAATTGTTTGATTTGGTGGTTGCCCCACTCCCTTACATAACAAAAGTAAGTTACCTTTTCTTAGGTACCCAAGCATACTTGGGTCCTAGGGAGTTAGGATTTGAAGGGTCCTCTAGTTTGAGGTGAGCCTTTCTAATATAGTAATGAATATTGATGTGTCCAAATCTCGTGCAATAATGACATTGGGATTTAGACTTGGGAGTCTTTCTCCTACGCACATGTTTAGTATGAGTAAGAGGCCTTCTCATACCTTGACCATGCGAACGCATGCATGTACATGTATGATGAGTAGGAGTAGAGATTTTCTTATGAGAGTGACCATGTTGCTTATTGTACACGTAGGCATGGTTAGCTCTTTGATTCTTGGCTCTAAAGCTTGGGGGAGCCTTCTCTTTGCCTTTAGGCTTAGGAGGCTTAGTGCTAGGAACACTTTTCTTCCTAATTACTTCAACCTTTGAGGTTGGAGGTTCTAAAGCTCTAACAAATGTGGTTTGAGATGATGAGGAGGCTCCATTGAAGCCTATACCATATCTAATTAGTGGTGGTCTTTGTGACACAATCAATGTGTCTAAGGCTTCTTTTCCTTTATGGAATTTGGAGATTGAGCTTCTAAACTCAATGACTTCTCCCTTTAGAGTGTCATTCTCCTTTCTTAGTGAAGCCATTGAAGAAGATGATGTAGAAAGACTATCCACAGATTTTTTGAGCTCATCATTAGATGCTCTCAATTCTCTTATAATGTCATTGAGGGATTATAATCATCATCTAATTTTTGACATTTTCTTTTATAAGAATTCATTTGTGACTTGTATTTGTCACATCTCATAGTTAGAGCCTCTAGAAGCTCTTCATCTATCTCATCAAATTCAAAATCAGAATTAGAATAGGAAGAAGTACTTGCCTCATTAGTAGAATCTTCTTGTGCCATGAAATAAATATTGGCAACTTCTGCTTTTTCCTCTTCTTCACTTGAGCTATCATCCCAAGTGGCTGAAAAACTCTTCTTCTTCTCCTTGTCCCATCTCTTCTTCTTCAATTTGGAACACTCATACTTAATGTGGCCTTGCTTGCCACATTCATAGCAAATGACATCGTTGGATTTTTCTCTTAGACTAAGAGCTGTCTTTTTAAAACTTTTTCTTTCTTTTCTTCTTTTGATCAACTCCTTTGTCCTTCTTGAGAGCATTGCTAACTCTTCTTCTTCCTTATCACTTTTTTCATCTCTTGAGGTAATTTCTACCTCCTTCTCCTTTGTTGAGGATTTGAGAGCCAATGTTCTTCTTTCTTTTTCTGGTTTATCTCCTTGGCCTCTTAGTTTCTTAATTTGCTCATCTTTTTATAAGGCCAACTCATGAGTTAAGAGTTTACCTATCAATACGTCTATTGGAACCTTTGCAATCTTTGGATTAGACTCTTAGATGCTGCACACTCTAACACTAAATTTATCTAAAGGAAGAGTTTTGAGAATTTTTGTGTTTATCTTATAGTTTCTGAGAGTCCTTATGAATTTCTTCATGTTGGTGATGATAGATAGGAGCCTATTCGTCATTTCGGTGATGCTTTCAATGTCCTTCATCATGAATAGTTCCCATTCGATCACGTACATCTCCAACTGGCTTGACTTAACTAGTGTTGTGCCTTCATGGTAGTTCTCAAGTGTCTTTCAAATGGCATATGCTATTTGATAATGTTGCACTCTTCCAATCTTTTCTCTAGAGAGAGTGCTTAGAAGAATGACCATTGCTCTCTTGTTTTTGCCATTTGATCTCCGGTGAGCTTCAACCCATTCTTCCCTTAGGATAAGTTTTTCAATTCCATCCACTACCTTAGTGGGTGGCTTCCATTCTTTGACAACCACATCCCAAAGGTCCACCACATCTGTGTCAAGCTAAATTTTCATTCGATACCATCAATGAGTATAATCGGATCCATCAAAGTGAGGCTTGAGGTGTGAGTGGATTCCCTCTTGTGCCATTGATCTTTTCTCACCCAATTAAGGTTAGAATGTGAGACTTGGCTCTGATACCACTTGTTGGTCCTAGGCACCAACAAAGGGGGTTGAATTGGTATATAAAAAAATTTTTGGAGTAAAGAGAAAGAAAAGAGTATAAAAAGAGGCACACGATTTATAGTGGTTCGAGTATCATCAACCCTACATCCACTCCCAATTCTCTGCAATTGGGTGTTCCACTAACTTCAAATGGTGTTTCTAAGCTCACACCTAACTTTTACACTTGTGTTTTCAAGGCTCGCACAACAACCTTTACACTTGTGTTTTTTGAGGCTCACACAACAACCTTTACACTATGTGTTTTTAAGGCTCACATAATAACCTTTACACTATGTGTTTTTAAGGCTCACACGACAACCTCTCTTTAGTGTTTTTACAGGCTCACACCACAATCTTTACAAATGGTATTTATGCTCACACCAAACAATCACTTAAAGAGTAGAAAAGATTAAGTAGCAAAATTGCAAGAGCTTGGTTACAAATGAATGAATTCTCTTGCATTTACATTTGTTTGGTGAGGAATTTATAGCCTCTACCCACCAAAGAGACATTGCAATAAAACTGGTAGCAAATCTCCAAAGTATGCCAGACATATATTGCATTAAATACTTGTTAGACTTCATTCGCGGTCGCTACTACTCTTTCGTAGTCGTTGCTACTCTTTTGCTGTTGTGATTTTCAAATTTCCATATGGGACCCTAAAAAAAGCGGCAAAAATCCTCGTTTATGTCTAATGGCTAGTCCACGTGTCATCTTCTCATTGGTTCTCTAGAAAAATATAGTCGTTGCCTTTCACCTGCTCACAAATGTAGTTGTCACGATTTTTCTTGTACAGGGATCGACTTAGGACGCGAATTCGTCTGTCAAAATATTCATTTTTTTCTTCATGATTCGCAGTCGCTACCTACAAGTTGCCATCACGATTTTTGTCTTTCAACGGTCACTTAGGACACTTGTCATCCTGTGGTTATGGACTTGATTCCCTTTTGAGTTACTTTTGAAATTCGCGGTCGCTACTGAGGCATGATACACACTGTGAATTCGTTTGTGACTTTGGCATTTCCATCTTTGGATGGATCGGGGTAGAGAAGTGGCCCGCGTTCCAATTTTCAATCTGCCTTAATCTAAGTAGCGGTCGCGATATTTGAAGTTGCGGTCACGAATTAGGAGACACTTTGCTTTTTTTAGAGATTATGGACTTCATCTAACTTCCATTATAGAAACTAACTAAAACTGCAAAACAATACTTAATTAAAATATTATAATTGATCAATCTCATTTGTCAAGATCAAAAGAAGTTCAAGACTTAGGATTAAGCATGTTAGTCCAACAAATTCTATTTCATTATATTTGCCAAGAGATTTTTCTTGCTTATTAATTCTATCATTGTTGCAATATTAAATTGTTAATTTAATTATACAAAAGATGAATAATCGTTTTTCAGAAGCAAGTACGTAGTTACTTATTTGCACAATATGTCTTGATTCAAGAGATTTTTTCTCTCAATTTGACCTTTATAAGCTACATCATTTTGTTGAATTATATCTAGAGGACTTTTTAATGACTGATTGTTTAATGCTTGAGTAACAACTTTAAACTTACATTCATAATGTGCGTTGCAATTTTCAATATTCTACAATTGGAGATTTGAAAAGTTTTGCTCAGAAGATGGTTCAACTAGCAAAAATATAATTTTTTCATTAGTTTATCGCTTGATCGAGTTGACATTGGTTTTACCTTTGAGACTGCTTTTGTTGAAAACACCTTTTCTGTAATAAAAACTGTCAAGACTGACTTGCATAATAAAATAGAAGATGCGTGGATGAATGATAGTCTAAATGTATACATTGAGAAAGAGATTTCCGTAACAATTGAAAATGAGCGAATCTTGCAACGTTTTCAACAGATGCAAACTCACATGATGCATTTGGTTCCTCTCAGTTGTACAATCAATTCAAGTGTCAACCAGTAGTCACATTTTGTAGGCTGTACATTTATATATTTTTATTGATTTTAATTTATCATTTTGTTACTTTAATTATTAAATATTTATTTAATTATATAAAAAAATTTTATATTCAATAGCGAATGAACTCGTAAAATAAATTTTTGATTCTATAGTACAACCCTTGTGAGGTCTCTAGTTGATTATCTATTTTACCTCATTGGATGGAACCATGTGTTGACCAGGTGCAATAATTTCATTTTGGGATAAAAACATAGTGATTTCTGCAAAACGTAGTGATATGTTATAAGAAGAAAAATATGGTGAATCCATGGTTCTATTGGTGGTTGATATAGGAGATGGATAAGTGGTTATAGAAGGTGAAAATCCCTGTTTTTCTCTCTTCTTCTTCACTCCAGCATGCGATTGCCTTGTAAAATTTGCTGTATGCTATTCTAATATTGCACTTTTGAATTGTGATCCCATCTGTATACAAATTATTCAATTAAGGGACTGGACAATGCATGGCTGCGTCTCGACTAAACTATTGGTTTTCATAACCCAAGGGAAAAAAAAAACATCCCGAAAAGAACAAAATCAAGTAATTATAATTTATATCTAATGAATTTATGGTTTGCTGAGGTGGCAAAATGAGAGCCACCCGATGATGATATCTCTGTACCCGCCACAAGTACGGGCAGTTCTTCCTCCTAAAACCGAAGTCTACGCTCAGCGCCTCGTTTGCCCAGCAATACAGGAAGAAAAGAAACCAAAAAAACCATGGCAAAATTGGAGAAAGAATCTCAATCCTCTCTTCTCACATTTTCCCTTTCCCTTTGCTTTTCTTTCCATCACCATCCAAACAACGATGACCGTCATAGACATTCTGTTCAGAGTCGATGAAATATGCAAGAAATACGACAAATACGACATCGATAAGCAGCGGGAGCTCAACGCCCACGTCGATGACGCCTTTGCTCGCCTGTTCGCCTCCGTTGAGTCCGACATTGATGCCACTCTTCACGTTCGTATTCTACTTCTTCCTTCTGTTACTTCTCTATTCCGTTTTAGTATTTTCTTTTTCTTTTGTTTTTACCAAATGATTTGTATAGAAATCTGAGATGGCTACAATGGAGAAGAACAGAGCTGCTGCGGCTGCGATGAACGCGGAGGTTCGTAGGATGAAGGCTCGGTTGACGGATGAAGTTCCTAAGCTTTCAAAATTGGCTCTCAGGAAGGTGATTTTTCTACTTTTCTCTTTTCCTTTTAAATGTAAGGAAATGGAATTTTTCTTTGTCATTTAAACTCAGATTTCGAATGCCTTATGACATATATGGTCTTGTTTGTTTGGAATAATTTTACGTAAGAGTTCGATTGTTGTGGTAGAATTTATATGTCTAGGATAAATTTTTAAGTGATAGAATTCATTTAACTATTTTTTGGAAGATTTTCTTACATAGAATAGAATATGAAGATTTTCACATGTAGATCTCATTAAATGAATTGAATTCTTGTACTACATGATTTACAGTTTTTCAATTTTTTTTTTGAAATAACTTATTGTTTATTCTTTTTAGGAATTGGATTCTAGCACTTAAATAGTATTCAAAGACAAGAACTAATTTGACGCAATTTTGTGCTTTTCAAACATTATGATATGGTTGTCATATATTGTATGCTATGCTTGTCTTATTTTAGATTGCTAGATTTCCAGCTGTGTGATATGCTTCTAAAAAGAGGTTTATGTTTCTAACCTTTGGCAAGCTAGAACCATGGTGTTTGATAAAATAAAGCAGATTGTACATCTTATGCTGTTTCTTGTTATTTTTTAATTGGTGTTGATATGAGTTATAGCGGGACAAATTATCGGAACTGAGAAAACGTGGTGTTGTTGAGGAGTCCAGAAGGCACTAGAGTAGTAAATACAAAAGACTCGAGCAACATTTGATGAAAAGGACAAATGGCAGAATTCGGAGGATTATGGATGAGTACAGGGAGGGGACAAATAAGAACCGTGGTCTCATAAATGAATGCTAATTAAACTAATTGTTTATCATTCTCCATCCAGTCTGCTTTTCTTTTCCATGAAATAGGCAGGCTTTCCAAAGCAGTTCACATTATGAACTGACGTTTACAAGGAAAAAGTTTAACTCAGTAAAGAAATAAGAAAGGAGAGTGAAACAAAAGGGAAAGTTATACATTTGCTCATCTTGGAAGATAAATAGGATATCTCTATTAAATTTCATAATGAAACTAGTTTGGCATAGAATATTTATCTGCTTTAAGGCTTCTTTACTCTAGTGGCTGGGCATGTTTTAGCTTCTCCAGCTTGATATTTTAGTTTCCCTTGGTCGGAATAACTCTCTTTTGTTCATGTTTTTCATGAATTTCATGATAAGGGTTGCTTTCTAACTGTGTAGGGCTGTTGATAGCAGTTAAGACACATGAGAATGTGTTTGCCATATTTCTTTTTATTCTTGTGTAGCTTTTCCTGTTAATTATGACATTAGTTGAATTAAGACTTGCTGCATTATGAGAGTGAGATTGTTGTGCTAATTGTTTCTTGGTGGGAATTTCTTTTTCAAATGATGATTGGGCATTGCTACCAAATTGATAACGAATTTCTTGGGCTTCAGCTGGTGTGGAGATAGGGTAGAGAGTGCTCAAGAGAAGTATACTCTGGCCAAAAGGGAGTTTAAGGAAAGGGGAGACCAAGAAAAAAAAAAATTTCTTCAGATGTTTAAAAACAAGTTAAGGCAACAATTTGCATTCCAACATCTGCAGTGAACAAGATTCTTGCCAAATGACATGGATTATTGGTAAAGTCAGAATCCAGGATTCTGTGTTGCTAGCTGTAGTGGAAACATTATATCAAATGCAATACTGTAGGCATTAAGCATGATGTGCTCATGATCCGTGAGATGTATGCATTGTCTTTGTGTGTGTGAAGTGTAGGAAGAAGTATGTCAAAGAATTATTGCTTGACTGTCATTGGTATTACATTGAAGTCTCCCATCCAGACTTCAACCGTCATCAAACATGGATGATCTAAGTACTTAGCATCTCTTTTAATGTTCAAGCACTTGGCAACATTTAGTTTTCCCTTCATTTAACCTCTATCTTACCTAAGTACTAGTTCCTCTTGGTTCATTATGAGATATCATAATTTGGCATGGCCGTATTACAATACCGGCTAATCACAGGTCAAAGGGCTTTCAAAAGAAGAAATAGCTGTCCGTGCTGACCTGGTTCTTGCCCTGCCAGAGAGGATTCTTGCCATACCAGATGGGACTGCAGTGGCAGCCAAAACTGGAGGATGGGGAGGATCAATATCTAATAAAAATATCAAGTTTGACTCAACAGGTGATTAGGATTGCTAATCCTCTTTCTTATTCATTTTGGTTTGAGCTTATATGAATTATTTATTTCACTGGCAACTAGCAGATGAACACCTCCATGGTGACTTTTTCCAGCAATCTGAGGAATCAAGTCAATTTAGACAAGAGTATGAAATGCGGAAGTTAAAACAGGCATGTAAGAGTCCTGATTAATTTTGCTTCTAGTATATCTATCTATAGTCTAAATATTTTAGGTGATTTAATTAGGATTCTGCACTGTATCACCTTTTCTTTTACCATATCACTTGCACAGGATCAAGGTCTTGATATTATATCAGAAGGATTGGACACACTGAAAAATCTGGCTCATGATATGAATGAGGTTGGTTATACATATGATTCATTGTTTCATCCTGTTACTGAAGAAGGGAAAGGAAAAAAGGTTGTGACTAATCCTTTTTTTTTAATATGTTCAGGAACTGGACAGGCAAGTTCCTTTAATCGATGAAATTGATATGAAGGTGAGTATTATTCAGCATAATATTGTTTTCCGTTCAATCAGATCATGAAGGGAAAAAATATAGAAAGACTTTCTTAAATGCTTATGTTTTGTTGCTTTAATAGGTGGATAAGGCAACTTCAGATCTTAAAAATACAAATGTTAGGCTCAAGGAAACTATTGTCCAGGTAATTGTTATAAATATGTATATTTCAGTTTTACATGTCCCACTATGTAGTCTTCAAACATCATGACCTTGTGGTTTTTATATTCTTCCAGTTGAGATCCAGTAGAAACTTCTGCATTGATATTATTCTGCTTTGTGTAATCCTGGGAATTGCTTCCTATCTATACAAGTAAGCTCATTTTTTATCGATTTATACCCGTTGTATTTGGACTCTAATGTGCATGCGTGTATTTTAATTATTTTGCTTTTGTGTTTCAGTTTCCTGGCTTGATTATAGAATGGTTTTGGGTTGTTTTGACTTGTTACTGTTTTGGTAAAGACTGATAGTAAAATAATGGTTGGTTATCGTTCTTTCTGCATATAAGCACGCTGAAACTCAAGTAGAAGGGACTGCAATATTCATGTATCTGAGAAAATCTAACTACTGCAAATTGTCAGTATGCAATAATCATGCCCTTTTTTCTTTTTCTTGTTTTTCTTTTTTTTGTAATGAAAGACTATGATTTCCATTTTCAGATATTTAATGCAGTCATATGTGGAAAAATGTGAAATTTCTGCATACATCTCATTGAAATATCCATCTTATTGAGATGATGAATTAAAGAGATGGTGCCCTTTATAGCTTCCTTAGCATCTGCTGGATGAAAAACCCAGACTATTGCTTATATTATATGCTTGATTCTGTGTTCTTTGACTGCTGTGTTTTATTTTTTCTCTTCTTCTTGAAAGTCGCATAACGAAATCCTTTTTCTTGCAGTATATTGAAATAAATGAATTCAAGGGCTTGGTCTATTACATATGCTTGATCACATGTCATCTGGTACAGCGATTTTCATTACTGAGGGTTTTTGTATATTGTTGTAATATCTTTAGTATATTTTCCTTTATTATACGGCCCTCAAGGAATCCTTTTGCATTTGGGCTTTTATGTAATCATTTGACAATAATTTTGAAGCTTTGAGTATATGGATTAAGATCATGTTTGCTACTATAATACAATGTCTCTTCTGCCTGCCAATGGCTTTATTGCACTCTTGTCTGCATATACAAATACATGTTTGGGAATGCTTTCATGTTTCAACATGAACGCTTATTGTTTGCACTATCACACTTGCACTTATTGTTCGCATTATGACACTTGCAAGTTAGGGAACATGCATATATAGATTCTTAACTGAGTCCATGCTTCTATTATCAGAATTAACTATGGGCTATACTTGATAAATAGAATACTTCTTCAGTCGATCTATCGCCCATTCCCTGGAAGCGCACCCACCTTAGCTGCCTATATACATTTGGCATGGCTTGAAATCTTCTGCAAAGGCTTTCATTATTTTAAATATCTGCTGCTGAAGGCTAACTCATTAAGCTCCAGAAAGCCACTGATTGGATAAATTGTGTTAGGATTGTAGAAGTTGTCCTGAGGCTGGTTTTGGCAATAGTAATTAAAAACATTCCTGGGTAGTGTATCTCTGGGTAGAGGATCGTCATTTCCATTGCCACTGATTGACTTCTTGGCAGAAGAAAGACAGTTGTCAAACCTTAATTCCTCATTAGATTTCCTTTCGTGTTCGCTATAATTTTTGAAAGAAGGAGAATTCAACTTGTCACTACCATCTTCGTAAACAGAAGTTAAACTGTTGTCCCTGTTGTTGCTCCCTTGATTGCTAACACATTCAATGGGAGGTAAAATTTGCCCAGCAAGTATGGAAGCTAAGAGTCGACAATCTTTGTTTAAACAGTCAGTGATCATGTCAGTGTTATTGTTTATGAAAGCACAATGTGCTTCCTCCATCTTTGGTAGGTACCAAAGTAAGTCTTTGCTGTGGCTGTCTTGAACTTCGTATGTGTTCTTTGGTGTGCTGCCTTTCTGTCGAACACGACATAGTACCCAGTCATCCAACTGCAAAAGCAGGATGATTTTTTTTTCTTGCATTCAGTAAGATATTTCCACCAAAAAGGTGCAAGTAATTTTGTACAGATCCATAACAGAGATGCAGCAGGAGAAAAATGAACAGATTTTTTTTTGAACTGAGAAAAGTGAACAGATTAAGAGATCATTTTATTTCATCAAATTGAATTGCATATTTTCATCATGCATCCATGGTATTGTTGTTTCTCTGGGTTTCATTTGATTTGACAAGATTGAAAAACCATTATCCGGAGAAAATTCATATCCTACTGGTTCTCAACCATACGTTGTTTACTAATCAGGTTCCTTTGTAAATTCGGCCATAGGTGAAATCCTGAATACAGGAACTCTGAAAAACTTGTGGCCTAATAGCATATCAGTTGATTAGTTCTTGAAAATAATAACTTTAAAGTCACTGAAATAGAACTTAGAAGATCTTTTCAAAAAAAAAGAAAAAAAGAAAAGAAAAAGAACTTAGAAGTCGAAAATTCTTCTCATAATAGCATGTCTTGTTCTTCCCACGATAATTATCAGGCTTGTAGACTTGGCCATATGGGTTCTTTGTTTGTTGTGGTCTAACAGTCAAATTTACCAAGAAGGTAATATTAAGATCTGAGTATTGCAAGCTATTGGTTGAACAAGTTTCATGGGTGGATATCACATCATATTATTTGCCTATGGTTTCCCCACGATGTGTTTGCACTCGGGTTATTTGTGTTGAATTGTTTTCCTCTTATGTCACAATCTGCCTTGGTTATTCTGTTAGATTGTTCTCCTCTGAGATCCTAAGGTATAAACATGGATACAGCCTAATTGAATATTGAACTCAAATGACTTTAAGTTGTATTTCTACCCCAAGTTAGAGACTTTTTTCCAGCACAAAATTCTTGAGTACAAAGCAAAAATTCAAATGATAAGATGTTATCCGAAAATCATTGATGTCTTACCCTCATGGAACCTTTTGACCTGGAGGGTTTTGAAGTTGCATTGAGCAGTCTATACTCATTCATGATCCAGTCCGTCTTGATTCCTTTAGGAGGGCGACTGGAGTAGAACACTAGAGTTTTTTTCACCCCAATGTTCTTTGATCCTAAAGAAGTGAGAATAGGTCTATCAGCACCAGTAGCTTTCCAGTAACCTGATCCAGCAGCTCTGTTTGGCCTTGCTCCATTGGGATACTTCCTGTCTCTTGGACTAAAGAAATACCATTCGTCTTCTCCAAACAAAGCCTTCTCTGTGATGTTAACAAAGCAAGATAAACCATTAGGTGTAGCTAATCATGTACGTAGTTATGTAGAGAAATAATTCTAGCAGAAATAATTAGTATATAAACATTGCAGAATACAGACTAGGTAGCTCCCATGGATTGTACTTGTAGAGGTCGAGTTCAGCAATGATGGATGCCGGAAGTGGAAGTGAAGCTACCTTGTTTCTCAAGTAATGAACGATGAGTTCTTCGTCAGATGGATGAAACCTGAATCCTGGAGGAAACTGGAAATTTGAAACGGGTCCCCTTTCCATTGATAAGAAGCCTCTTGTTTTGTTTTCTGACACTTGTGCTGGCGATGATTTGCAGATTTAAGAAATCAGCAAGTGGCGATGTTATCAATCTGATGTGAGTGTAGTAGTTTTAAATCGTGAGAGTAAAGTACTCTACACAGCATTATATGGTGCAATTTCATGCAGATATGGACAGCATTTAAGATAAATAGACAGGAAAATGCCAACTAAATTTATTTGTATTTTTAAAGCAACAGCCCAGAAAGCAAAATCTTTTGCCTTACTTGGATGGATTTTAGAATACATTTGCAAGCTTCCCGGACAAATGTCTTTGATAATAATAATAGTTTTTGCATTTCAGTAAGTCAGGTATTCCACGCTCTTTAAATATGAGATTAATGCCGTTCGAATTGAGAGTTGTTTATGATAAATAGTTCTTAACGAATGCAACTTCAAAGTTTTGATTTCAACTTGTTTAATCATTGAATCAACGTGACATTCGTTGATAAGAATTATAGTTTAGTTCCAACAAAAGGTAACTCATATTAGACCTGTTCATGAACCAGGATTAGCCCGACTTGACAGAAAATTACTTGAGGAATAGATGGAATTTTCACTTTTGCCCTGATCTAGACCAAGTCCAAGAAGACAAATATTTTTGTTTCGCGTTTGGAAACAAAACTGCTTTTGGTACATTGACAAACTTTTAGAAATAGACTTAGAATTTCCAATCTGTTATATTACACAAACACTTGTATTAGTTTAAGGTGAAGACTACAGTGTTATTTACGTCATTACATTATAATATCGTAATTAATAATTTATTATTAGATTAAATAAAAGTTATTATTTATCATTAGATGATATAATAATAAATACAATTAGATTAGATAAAAGTTATTATTCACTTTAGATAAAAATTCACCTTAATTTAATAGTGTGAAAAAAAAATGTTTGTATCAGCAAAAGCAATAAAATTTAATAAATATAGAGACATTCAATAAAAAACAAGAATAAAGATAAATAGAGAACACTAGTTTACGTGATGTACCCATTAGAAAACTATATTCATTGAGCTCAAAACAATTTACAATTCAATAAAATCATGGAGAAATAAATACAATGAATTCCTAATCAGTTAATCATGATGATTAACAACTCAATATAATCATAGAGATAAAAATATAATCAATTTCTTATAATAATACTCATAATATTCTTAAATAAGTGAATCTTAAGGCAAAAATAAAAGATAATAGTTGCGAACTATAACTTGAATCACATAAACCTTTCTAATATAAACTCTTTTCACTTAAAAGAAACTCTCAAAGTTAGAGATGGTCATTTTTTATCTGACTAGAATTTGTTCGACCCATATATCAATTCGATTAACTCAATTTAAATTATTTAAAATATTATCTTTTTTATTTTAAAAAATTCAAAATTAAAAATAATTTAACCCAATCTAAAAAATGATTTGAATTTCTTTATAAACAGTATATGATCTAAGTCAAACTCACCCGATAAAAAATGTGATCTAAAATGACTGAACTTGATCTGTTTGTCACATTTATATTAAAGCTATTTTACAAAAGCCAATAAATCTCTACAACTCATCTCTATTAATAGAGAAAACCCTTTTAACAAGTCAAATTCAAATAGAGAGTGTCTACAAATTAGGACTTTACTTATTTTGGAGGAAGTTAATTAAGAAAATTTATTATAAATCACAAGTTTTTTTTTTAATACCTTGCAATATTTTTAAGGACCATGTAAATTATCAGAATTTGAATATTGAATTTTCTGCATTATGGGATTTCTATTGATCATTAAACTATTAATCCAATGAAACAACTCTTCATCCAAATGTAACTTCTCTAAAATAGAGGGCTATAAATAATGACTTCCAAAGTTCAAATATTTTGACATTTTGGAGACGTAGCGTTCATGGTTTTGGAATAATATGAAGTTGGGGGCACTCCCCAAAATGCCAAAACTGTAAGTAGGCTTCAAGCTTACGTGTAATGAAAACTACACATTATTTTAATTTTTTCTCCACGATATTTGTTCTCAAAATTGGCCGTAATCCTATCAGTTTCCACAAGATTCTGACAAATGAGATTATTATGTCTACAATTATAAAGATAGTTTTAATTGTTGAATCAGCTCTAATTATATATAATGATTTAGACATTGATTGGAGGTTAGACTAACCACAGTGATCAATAAACAGCTGTAATAGTTGCATTGCTTATAACTATAAATTAACAATATTTTGTACATATACAGCAGCAAAATAATAAATTATTAGATGAAGTTGAAACACATAAATGTAGTGCATCATCTCTCACAAAAATATGAAAATTATTATTTTTTATTTTAGGTAGACTTACATGTATTTCAATGTATATACCATTCAATAAAATTATAGTACACTCATTAAATACAAGTAAAATGGTGAGTTAATTGCAACATGTTTTAATCATATGAAAATTTTTTGATTAATTTGTATATAATTACATGCGTGCTTTTTAGCATGGGAATAACAACACATGAAACATAAAAATAAAAAACACTTATGGAAATACGATATATTTTTTTAAAATGTGAATGTGAGAATAATATGAAATTCTTTAAAAAATAAAAATATATATAAAATGCAAAAATATGATTCAATAGAAATTTCTCATCAATATAGAATGCATGTATATAATAATTTAAGTGTAAATAAAAAATTTTCTCACATTCATAAGTGTAAAATATGTCATATTTATGTGTTTGATCCGGAGTGAAATTTGGTAGAAGAATGGGCGTAAATAACGTGTAAAATAGACCCCAACATTGGCATTATCTTTAAGGGTGAGCATATCGTGGGTTCAGTTAATTTGATTTGATTTTTTATTAAAATTAAATAAATTAAATTTTATATACTTAAAACTAAATCGAACTAAAATTATTAAAAAAATAAAATTTATTGAACTGTTTAAACCAAAATTCATTTGCTTATAAATTAAAGTAAACCGAATCTATAAAAGTTCAGTTCAATTTGATTAAACTACATATATTTTAAATATGATTCAATTCAAATTGATTTAATTTATTAATAATTTTGATTAATTTGATTTTTTAGTTTTTTATCTAAAAAAACTAAACTAAATTGAAATTTTTAAAATTAAAATTAAACCAAACTAATTTTATCAAAGAACTAACTCGATTTGGTTAATTTTTTAGGTCCGGTTCGATTTTTACTCGCCACTAATTATTTATGTGAATGACTTATTGACTTAGTTCTATCCGAAGCTCAAAGTCTACGGAGAAACAGTAACGCATATGAATCACAATGGAAAAACGCAATCAGCCAAGAAAGCAACTGGGGAATCAGCCAGCCGCCTTGTACCTTGTTAGTTGAAGTCTTGAGCCAACTCAATTAGGGTTTCTGCTCTTTCTTTCTAACTTTAGCTCTAAAGTTTTATTGTTTGGTTTGGATCTTTGTTTTTATACCAAAATCAAGCACATCACACGCATATATCTCTTTTATGTTTTGGGGAAAATTCAGAAATTTTCTTTCCTGGATTTCATATACAGTGACCAAGACATGTCCTCATGCTTAAGGTTATAGAAAGCAAGCATTAGGCTCCGTTTGTTTCACAAAAAATAATGTATTTAAAAAATATTTTTTATGGACAATTTTTTTAAGAGACATTTTTCGAACAATATTTTTTCTGGTGTTTGAAATATATTATAAAAATATTAATTTTCTTTTGATTTATGAGATTATAACAAAATTTAACCCATAAGTATTGTATATTTATACTATTTATTATTTAACATAAGAAAAAATATATTAAAAATAAAAATTTTTATGAGTCTGACTAATCTTCAGCAATCACTACCAGTTGACGATGATCGATGATAAGTATTAATAGCGAATGATGATCAGTGCTAATAAATATATGTATTTATATAATATTTTTTTTTATTTAGATGAGTTTGTCAAAAACTAAAAAATGACTTCTTGTTATTAAAGAAAAATAACTTAATTTCCCTGTGATCAAGAAAATATTTTCCATTAATCAATTTTCCTAAATGTACCAAATAGAAAAAAATACAAAAATATTTTTCTGAAAGATATTTTTTGTGAAACAAACAAGCTTTAGATTGAGTATATCTAGTTGAGAAGCATATCTGTTTAGCTATCATTTGTCTATACTTGAAATCAAATATTAGGAAAGGGAGCATAAGAATACGAATGAGCGACTAACAACGATTTGAAAATGGTAATTTAATTATCCTTTTGAGAGTATTTATGTTTTGTTTAGCATACAATAACAAAGTGTCTGTTGTTTCGTTTCCATTACATTAATTCCATCTCCTCCATTTTTAATAATCAATCAATACCTAAGAGTTAAAAAAAGTTTCCTTTCCTTCGTTTTTTCATTGAAATAATTTTTGAAATGAGCACATTTGACAAAAAGTCGAGTGTGGAAGTGTACAATTGGATTTGCTGGGAGTGATTTACTCTTGATAGAAGTATAAATTTACTTGAGAATATTTTAACTGTAATATAAATCAAAGAAAAACAGATACGATTATTTTTATTTTGATTTGGAGGAAAAAAAAAAAAAAAAGAAAAGGTCTTAGCCTTCCACTTAGCTCTTTAGATTCACTTATACATTTTCACCAAAAGAGACAATGTCTTAAAAAATTGAAAGTTTGAGGAGCTAAATAACTTAAAGAACAGCAAGCAAAGCTTAGAAAATAATTAAGAATAGTAAAAAGCTTATAGAACAAAGGACAATTGTATTGTTTGCATTTTAAATTTTTTAATTTGTGAAATTTTTTTTAATTTAAAATTATAGATGTGTTTGCATTTTTACTAGTAGTTATGTTATAGACTTAATTTTCTATATATAATAAGTTCTTCAAGAATGTTAGCATTGTATTTATACTTACATTTTATGGCAGATTTATTAGCATTGTATTTATGCTTCTATTTTAGAAGCTTCATTATAATTATGTAGTTTTTTAGATTTATAATTGAAAGATAATACAACGAGTGCAATTTTAATAATTATAAAAGATTTACGCTAAAAAACTATCAAATCGAACTCGAATAAAAACAATATATTTAAAATAGTAATTAAAAATTACCATTGAGGAAGCATATATACTGTCAATTGGTCAAGTATAAGGTTCCACCAATTCGATTTGACATTTTAAAGTGAAATTTTTATTATTTAATTTTTTTAATAGAAAATTTTATTTATGAAATTTTTTATATTGTAAAGTTTTACATCTCTATGTTGTTTTATATTTTTAATTAATAAAATTATTTTATTTTTTTCTTAAAAAAGGACTCTCATGACCTCAGGTCAAGATTGATTTATATGCTAATAGAGTTCCTTACATAAAACTCATCCATCATTCTATCATCTAGAATCTAATCAATGAATTATTCAATATTTATAAATTATAGGAGTGATAATTTTTAATTTGACTTGAAAATCTAATATGAATTTACCTTAAAAAAAAGTGATTCAAATTTAATCTAATCTGAAAAGAAATCTAAAATAACTTGAAAGCCTTGTAATCAAATCTTATCATATCTATAGATCAATTCAAATTGACCTCTATTTGATCTCATTTAAATTAAAATATTGAAAATTTAGTTAAAAAATAAAATAATATTTTCCTTTAAAAATTAAAATTAAGCTTAACAATTCAAAGGTTTAGTATTGTGTTAGTTATATTCAAAGGTTTTAGGAATATTTTTATTCATGAGTTTTTAAACTTTATCAAAGGTTTTTAATTGTGTTAGTTATATTCAAAGATTAATAAATTAAATTAATTTTAATACCCAATAATCAAGATTATAATTTTTAACTGACTGATTAATCAAATACAAAAAAATTTAAATTAGATATTTTCGTTATTATCTCCTCAATTCATCCTTAAAGTACAAACATCACATTCATCATCGATGTTTGGCTGCCATATTAGCTAAAGACATGCTTTTTCATTTGATTATTGGATATAGTTAAAACTAATTTATGAATTTTTAAATATAATGAATACAATTAAAATTTTGAATATAATTTTTTTTGAAACAAAATTTTGAATGTAATTGAAATTTAAAATTTTCAGGTCGTTAAACCTTATCAGTATGAGTAATTCCACTCAATTTAATTCGAAGTCAATTCCACTCAATTTAATTCAAAGTCTGAAAAATTATCTAAAAATACTTAAATCTTTTTATTTTTATATCTTGA
This sequence comes from Omphalea diandra, assembly GCA_949677035.1. NCBI lineage: Eukaryota > Viridiplantae > Streptophyta > Magnoliopsida > Malpighiales > Euphorbiaceae > Omphalea > Omphalea diandra. The sequence continues at coordinate 4,059 of CATIWR010427034.1, read as the reverse complement.
TGGAGATTTGATCTAATCTTTTCATATTCTAAAATGATTTGATTTTAATTAGCTAAAAAAAATCTAAAATTAATCCAAACCAACAACGATCCAACTGTTTGCTTTATCTAATAAATCAAATTATGCAAGTACTGTTTTCTTCTAACATACATCACAATTTTATGAAATTCAACTTGTTATTAATTGATCTAACTCAAACATTAAATTCTGAACATTATTTTTTTTTACTTTTTGGTCAAGCTTTAGGAGAAAGGTAACTGGTGGAGATTCTTCAATGGAAACAAAACTGATGATACCCATGTCTAGAAGTTACTCCCTCCCTCCCTAAATAGTCGTTCTATTCATTTATTTATCATTTTTATATAATTAATAAATTTTAAATATTTTTTAATTATACTTTCATTTTTATAGCTCTTCTTATTATGATTTGTAGAATTTCATAGTTATATAAAACAGTTTTTAATCAAAATAGATCATTCAACTTTTCAAAATTAAGGATTATTTAATCCTATTTACTCTTTTGCCTTCTATATTTATGTCTAATAACCAATTTCTTAATCCTAATGAAATCCTCTAATATGATTACTATTTAGGAATAGAAGAAATAATTGTTTGTGTATTTAATACTATTATTTTTTGAATTAAAAACTCTTCTGTCTGAGAAAAATTACAACGAAGCAATATATAGTATTGCAAATAAAGCATTAAATAATCAAGTGTTTTTTTTAATAATTGACGTCTAATATAATCTCTTTTATTTTTTAATTATATGTAGATCAAAAAATATTTTAATTAATTTACTAAACTTTTACATTCAATTAATCCTTTAATCATATTTATTTTCAACTGTTGAATGTTCAATCATATCTATTTTCAACTACTGAATGTTCAATCCATGACATTCAAAATTAACAACAATAAAGAAAATTTCTACCTTCTGATGTCCTACTATCATAATTTTATAATATAATTTTGTAAAAATGCAATTATGATTGTAGAATATAATTTGTGTTAGTGAACTACATGCGTAGTCTATAAAGGATTATATGTTTATCTATTTGTGAAAGTCAATCTTATCTTTCTATCAATGAAATAAAAGTGGAATTAATTCTTGACTACTGAAATTCAAGAATAACTTGTAATGATCAATTTTGACCATATTTTTATATATTCACGCATATATTCATTTTCTCATCTATTTTATATTTTTTTTATAAATATTTATGAATATTAGATTTCACGCACTTACATACATATGGTAATTTAAATTCCATTAATAATAATAATAATTAGTTTACATATAACTAAAATAAGAATCATTGCTTAAAAATATGTTTTTTAAAATTAACACAATTTAATTTTGTTATACTTTAATCGATTACAAGAAATTATTGATTATCCTTTTTTTTTGAATAATTTTTAAAATCTTAAATCAATTGAAATTTTATGATAAATTAAAATATAGTAAAAGCATTAATGTTTAATGACATCTTTATGTTACTTGGATAAAATTATCTATTATATATTTTTCTTAAAATAATGACTTCAACAATCTTTTTTCCTCAACTCTTGATTCTATTAATCAAATCTGAATTGCTCGAGTCTCATTTTGTTATTATTCCTTAATATTAATGCATGAATAACTTTGAGAATTATTATTTTTTTATTTTGTATCATTTTTAATTTGATTGTTCCTAGTTCAAATATAATCAATTTTTTATTTTTGTAAATTATAAATTATTGTACTTTATTAAAGTGCTGCAAATATAAATATTACATAATTTATAATGTTAAAAGAAAGGAACTACTAATATAAATTTCTTACTTTCATAACTCATTCATCTTATTTTTCTCTTCAATTAGAAAAAAAAAATAGTGATGAATGTGATTTTTTTATTTTTTAGTCTTTTTTTATGCGCAGAAATATTAGCTTATAAAATTTTAGGATTAGTTAATATAACATGTATTAAGTATATTATTATATTTTTAAATTAAATAAATTGATTTCATACATTTAAATATTTATTTAGGTTTACATTTTTTAAAAATATTCATTTAATGTCATCCAGATATTAGATATATTATATTATATTATTTTTTAATTAAATTAATGTCTTTCTAATGGACTTGAAATTTTAATTTTCAAAAACAAAAAATAAAACAAAATATGCACCTACCAAAAAATAATATGTACCTATGATTATAATATGATCCTATTAAATTTAAAATTCTTAGGATTAGATAATTTGAAAATTTGAATTATGTATTAATTTTATTATACTATAAATTTATCAATTAAATAAATCATTATCATGCATTTAAGGATCTTATTAGATTTAGATTTAGGTTAAGGATTCGATTAGAATTCCAAAGCCTGATTTAAATAATTATATAGTAAATTATTAATAAATTAGTATTTTTATGTAAATAAAATACTTTTTGAATAATTGCCATATCAAAAGTTTATTTTTTATAAAAATTTCTTTTAATAAAATTAAAAATAAAATTTAGTTAATAAAACTTAATAATAATAATATGTGTTATTATAAATTTAATCATGTTCTTATATATATATATATATATATATATATATATATATATTATTTTCTTTGTATTTTTTATTTGTCATTTAAGATCATTACACAAAGATTAAAAAGGTATTAAATAATTTTAACTAATTATATGACTAAATTAACATTTTATTTAAATACTTAAAATAATGTCATTATATTAATTTTCTCTATCATGAAAAAATTAAAATTAAAAAATAATTAATTTTGAAATTGAAGATAAGTAAAATAAAATTAAAATAGATAAATTAAAATAAAATAAATTATTTTTAAGATGACAGATTAAAAAAAAAACAGAGTAATATTTTGACGTTAAAAAAAAAAAAAATAAATACAATCTTGTTTGAATCGATATGGGATTGTGTTGCCCAAGGAAAGTGGATATCGAATCCAAGGTAGTTTTGTCTTTGCATAGATGGATCAACATTGAAAAGAAACATTATTGTTATGAACGTGATACGGACATGGCTGAAAAGTTAGAATATTCTTATTTCGAGAAATGATGCAAATTAAATGGAATAGTTTTGTCGTTGTTATGTTTTAGAATGAAACTCTTAGAATGTTATGTTTATTTTCATTATCATCCCAATTTTACAATGAATTAATTACCATTTTAACTGAATTGCAATTGGAAGTTTAAACCTTATAAAAGCTTATTAAGTGGCACCCTGCAATTTTCTGATCATATCCGAATTTAGATGAAAATAATTTGATTCAACTTGAAATTGAAGATAATTCAAATAATCAAACTCAAAATTAATTGGACTTGACTCTTGAATCAATTTCGATTTGATTTGATTGACTCTATTTAAATTATTTTAAAATTAAAATAATATTTTTTTTATTTTTCAAGATTTTGAGATTAAGAGTTACACAACCCGTCCCTTGAAATCTAAAAATAATTCAAATTCCTTTTTGTATATTGATTTGATAATATGACTCAATTTGCAATTCAACATAATCTGACTCACAACAAAACATGACTCGAAATTGACTCAACTTTAATTTTAACCAACTCAATCCATTGTCACCTTTAATCATTTGACATCTATCAACCATCCTAAACAAACTCTTAATTAGTTTATTATTTCAAATTATTTATATTTATTTGATTTCTAAATTTAACATATGAATTATTGTCATCATCATCATTTTAAAATCTTAAAAACAAACAAACTTAAGAAAAAAAAAATCCAATAAGTTAAACAATGTTTTGAAAGAGAATATGGAAATATATCAATCTGTTGAAATTTTAAATTTTTAGGTTAAATTTTTGGAATTAGTAATCAAAGATAATAAATATTTTTAAATACACTCAATCAATATGAAAAGGTGATAAAATTAAAATTAAAGAATATTAGAAAAAACATATTTAATATTATGTAACATTTGAAGTTTGAAATAAGGAGGTGAAATTAAATATATATATATATATATATATATATATATATATATATATATATATATATATATATATATATATATATAT
>CATIWR010427011.1:0-12877 GCA_949677035.1 Omphalea diandra | reverse complement strand
TATATATATATATATATATATATATATATTAACAGTGATTGAATTTGAGATGTGTACTTCTAATTCTTCAAAGGTTGTGACTAAAAGAAAAAATGCAATTGAAAATATATCAGATTTGGGATGGAAATATGCGATAGATGTGGATAAAAACTCAAAGAAAGTCCAACATAAATTTTGCAATAAAATTTTCATTGGAGGGATATTTTGATTCAAGCAACATTTAGCTTGTACCCAAAAGATGTAGAGCCTTGTAGAAGTGTACTAGATGAGATTAAGAAGCAAATGATTACTGCTTTAGTAAAAAATGCAAAATTAGCAAAGAAAAAAATAAAGCAATTTGATGACATTGATGAGTCAGGAGATGATGAAAATGAGGTACAACAAATTATGTCAAAGCATAAGGGGAAAAGTAGTATAGATTCTTTAAAAGGGAATAGTATGGTTGGAAGTACTCAAACAACTATCAATCAATTGATGAAAAAGTAATTAAGAGAAGAAGTATGCAACAAATTGCTCTTTTTTTTTTTATGGTTGTGTAATTCCTTTTAATTGTGTAAAGAATCTTGAATTTGCAAAAATGGTTGAATTGATTGGGAAATAAAGTTATGGATTGAAACCTCCATCTTACCATGAAATTAGGGAGAAGTACTTAAAGAAGGAATTAGCAGTGACTATGGAATTCCTTAAGGAGTATAAAGCTGAACAGAAAAAAATCAGTTGCAATATCATGTCAGATGGATGGACAAATAAAAAAAGGTGTTCTATTTGTAATTTTTTAGTGAATAGCCTGAAGGGAACAATTTTCTTGACATAAATTAATACATCTGACATCTTTAAAACTACTGAAAGAGTTTTTGAGATGTTAGATGACATTGTAGAGAAGGTTGGAAAGGAGAATATTATTCAGGTGGTTACAGATAATGCTGCTAATTACAAGGTAGTAGGGGATAAGCTAATGGAGAAAAGAACAAGGCTTTATTGGACTCCTTATGTCGCTTACTATATTGATTTGATCTTAGAGGACTTTAAGAAGAAACTAAAGGTCCACAATGCAACAATCTCAAAAGCACGAAGGATCATAACTTATATTTATTCAAGGAGCCTTCTTATTTCCATGTTGAGGCATTTCACATAGAATAGGGATTTGATTAAACCTGGTGCAACTTATTTTGCTACTCCTTATTTGACTTTGGTGTGCCTAAGCGAACACAAATGTGCATTGATGACAATGTTTACTTTCAAGTCATGGAAGTGTAGTAGATTTGTCTCTTCAAATGATGGAAAGCAAGTTCAACAAATGGTCTTGGATAGTAAATTTTGGAAAAATATGGTTACTTGACTTAAGGTAGCATGCTCTCTCATTAAAGTGCTTTGATTGGTGGATTCAGATGAGACACCAAATATGGGTTTCATTTATCAAGAAATAGCTTGTGCTAGAGAGAAAATCAAGGACAATTTTAACAATGTCAAAAAAAAAAAGTGCTTAACTGTAATCTATGTATTTAAATTGCTTGTTTTGTTTTTTACAATTATTCTTCATTATTTTAAATTTATATTATCTTTAATAAATATTAGTTAGGCCTTTTATTTTTGTTTTTTCTAGTTATGAAGATATATTGAGCATTGTTGATCAGAGATAGGAACTTCAGCTCCATAGACCATTACATGTTACAGCTTACTACTTAAATCTTAGATATCATTATAGTCTCAATTTTAAAGTCAATGCTAAGATCAAAATTGGGTTGTTTAATTGCTTGGAGAAGATGGTTCCTAATCCAAAAAAAAAAAAAAAGTGAGGTGGACATGCAACTTGAGAGCTTTAAGGATACAAAAGGCTTATTTGGGATTGAGGCTACTAAGCTAGCAAGGGACAAAAAGACACCAACAAAGTGGTGGGATTCTTATGGAAATGAGTGTCCCGAGTTACAAAAATTTGTTATTCGAGTATTAAGCTTAACTTGTAGTTCTTTTGGATGTGAGAAATTGGAGTGCATTTGAGCATATAATAAATAAATTTTTTATTATCTTTTTTCCCTTTCTTTATTTGCTCTTTTTTGAAGTTGCTTACAAAAGTCTATGGAACTTATTATACAGGTTCACACAAAGAGAAGAAATCATTTACATCAAAAGAAAATGAATGACTTGGTATTTATGATGTACAACTTGAAGTTGAAGGATAGACATGTTAAAAGAGATAATCATTTATGTGACTTCGAAGATTTATCTTCTGATGATGAATGGATAACTAAGGAACCTAACCTTGATGTTTCAAGAAATGATGATTGATTAGGTGTTTTGGATGGTGCAATAGAAAATGATGAAAGTGATAATTTGGAAATTCATGAAGGTGGAGATGATATTAAAGTTACTGGTGATGAAAATGAGCAATTATTGGAGACTTCAATGGATGTGGAATTCATTACCAATGATCATTATTAATGATACTAATTGTGAAAATACTAATAATAAGTCTTTTGGTGTCAATGAATTTGAAGATGATGGAGATGAGAATAACAATGATGTTGATGTAGATGAAGATAAAGAGGTTGATTTGAATAAGAATGTTGATGACTTTTTTTAAATGTTATATTTATTTCATGTAGTATTTATTTGTATGTCTTGTATTATTAACTTAAATTTGTAATGGATATGAACTAATTTCTTTTATGTATTTTAATGTTAAGATGTGGGATATGAACTTGAATCTTTTTATGAACATGTTCTCTTATGATCTTCTTAATGTAATTTTATATGTATAAAATTTTAAAAATATCTTATTTATATTTTTATATATGTATAATTATATTTTAAAGGGTATTTTGTTATGTTGTAAAATCTTACGATTTTACGATTTCGATTATAGGATCCTCTACCGATTTTAGGTTAAAAAAGTGAGATAACCTTGCTTAAGTGTGTTATATTCTTTAGGTTCTAATTCTTATTTTGATGATTATAAACAAAGGATTTATTTATCTAACCTTTGTATAAGTTTATTAAGTTTGACCTTATAGGACCCTTCATTCAATATTTGAAGAATATTCAAGCAAAACTAGTTAGCAAAGTCCAAATGAACACGTATTAGAGTTAAGAAGAAGAGCCTAGATATGTCAATGATCATTGTAGATTTCTAATAGATGTTGAGAAAGAATAATGAGCATTGGAGGATATTAACGAGAGTTAAGAAAAGCCAAGTCGAAGTGGTTGAAACACTCTATAACTCCCAATGACGGTGAATAATGCCCATAAACTATTTGTTAAGGCTAGGTTATGACTTGAATAATGCCCACAAACTGTTTATCAAAAGATTTTAGGTGGTGTTGAAAATTCACCTTATAAAGGCTTAAGGGGTGCCTATATAAATTCATTTATGTGAAGGATTTTAATAACACTTGCAAGCTATTGGTTAGTGAAAATCACTAGTGGATCTAGAATAGAGGATGTAAGTGTGGTTTGAGTTGAACCTCTATAAATCTTTGTGTCCTTATGTGATTGATTCTCTCTACTTTCTTAAAGAAGGTTTAAGCTTGCCACTGTTCTATTCAAGCCCTTTCTAAGGCATCTTAGGACAATAAAGCGAAACACAATAAGGTAGCCTTACATAGTTAGTGACCATGTAATGGCCCTTCCAATTATCTTATAATCTTTTAACTTCAACATCTTTTATTATGATATATGCTTATTGTATGACTTATTCTTGTTCTTTATGCATCCATACTTTTACTCTTCAATTATGATATTTGGCGACCTTTTATCTATAGGCCACTATGTAGATGTTTGCTTCTTATCTTTATTTTCCAATTTATCCAATCTACCTTTTAGATTCTATTTGTTTGTCAAATTGTTATAAGGTGCATTTTTTTTTAATAAAAAGAAGTCTAATCTCGACTAGTTTTACTGTTTCACTTCCATAAATAAATATAATAGGGTTTTAACTGAGCCTATTTTTGGTATAATTCAACACACCTATAATACACTATTGAGTTCTTTCATCGACTGTCCCTTAACTTTGTCAACATGTTTTTTTTAGTCATATGAGAATTATTCTATTTATTATCTTAACTTTGTTATTCATCAAGGGTGGGAAACCAATATGAACTAATGAGTGATATAAAAGCTATGACAAAACTCTTCAAATGAATTATTTGCCATTATTTGTGATAATGGTGTAGAGCATCTCGAATCTAAAATCTCTCTTCTAGTGAAATTGACTATGTTTTTTATGTGATTATTGCTAATGGATCAACTTTTGTCCATTTGAAGAAATGATTGATTGCCATTAATAAGAAGTTTCATTGTCTAGTTGCTTGGGAGAACAACCTAATAAGTCTATCCCCTAATTGTCAAAAGGTCGCATTGAACCAATTAAAATTTTAGAACGCTTAAGGTTTCCATCTAATTCTTTCATGGATCTAGAATTTGTAACATTTTTCCACTAGGTCCTTCATGTCATATGTCATTGTTGATAATATATCCTTATAAAGCACCTTTCTTCATTAAGGTGTCTGAGGCTTTATGTGCATTAATAAATCCCCTCATATAGTTCTTTAAGGACATAGTTCCTTTCTTCTTTACTACATACCTTTATTAGGTGTGTCTAAATGACTTTATCTTCTTTAGAATAGTCTATAGCCTTTCCTAAAAAGTCTCTCATTTATTGGTTATTCTCTATAATGTTTCCCTTTATGAGTATTTTAAGATAGGCTTTGTCAAAGTTACTTGATGTTCCATTGTGAGGACTTTTAATTAATCAATGGAAAGTTGGGCTAGGTTTCTATAACCATGGCATGATATAGTTTTGGCTAGGTGGTTATAATCTTAGAAAAGGAAGTCTGCTTCTCCATTCTTACTTTTAGCAATCTATTATGGTTTGAAGCTTCTTCTATTCTTTATGTGTATCTACACCCACACTCAATGTGATCTTTCAAAATATAACGTTATATTCCATAGTAGTTGGTTCAGAAAAGAAGTAATAAATAGATTAGGGAGTTTTTTAGTTTAGGAATACCTATGTAAGGTAGGCTTCGTCAAAGTTACTTGATGTTCCATTGTGAGGACTTTTAATTAATCAATGAAAGGTTGGGCTGGATTTTTATAACCATGCCATGATATAGTTTTTGCTAGGTGGTTATAATCTTAGAAAAGGAACTTTGCTTCTCCATTCTCACTTTTAGCAATCTATTATGGTTTGAAGCTTCTTATGTTCTTTATGTGTATCTACACCCACACTCAATGTGATCATTTCAAAATAGAAGGTTATATTCGATAGTAGTTGGTCAAGAAAAAAAGTAATAAATAGATTAGGGAGTTTTTTAGTTTAGGAATACCTAGGTAAGAGGTTTAGAAAAAATTAAAGAAAAAGAAACTCCTTCAATATTTACCTCCTCAACGACCACCTAACACACCTCAATCTTGATGGTTGTTGTAACTCCTATCAAGTGCTTAATCACTACACTAATGAATGCACTCATCTTCTATACGAGATTTAAAATCTCATTGATAATGGTGTGGTCCTTGACTTAGAACTTAACCTTTGGTAAAAAGAATAGTTTAGATTTTTGCTTTGAAAGAGGAAAAAGTGACTAATCTCTTTTTTATGTCAATAAGAAATAAGCACTGTATATCAAGCATGGGTTTGGTGGCACCTATTATTGGCAACTTCTTCATATGATATAGGTCTAAAAAATTGAAAATGTGTTTTGACTATTTGGTAATGCTTTGTGCTTTGACTAAACTTTGTGTTTGTTACTCCCTTTTCTTATATAAAAACAATGATGTGTTTAGTGTGTTCTAGTTTATATGATACTTATTTTGATAGTGTCACATGTCATACCTCAAATTTTTCGAAACATGTTTTATGTCAATTCAATAATGAATAAAAATCTTTTGATCACGAATTTGTCGTATGTCCTTGAATGTGAATGGCTTATAAGGAAAATAAGTCTTGATATAGATAGTTATTTTGAACACTACTTCTACTTGTGAAGCTTCAACATAAAGGGGTTTTCTTGAAAGAGGTGCATCATTCTAGTAGATATCAAAGAACTTATAGTTTACCTAATAGGTCTTGAAGAAAGAAAAATGATTGTCGAAGAATATGTCAACTGTTTAACATATGCTTCAAGATATTCTCCATTAGTTCTATGGTCATTTTTGCATTCATATTTAGTTTCTACTTTACTTAGTTGGAATCAAAGGCATAAGTTAACTCTTAAAGAGAGATTAGTTGGAATCAAAGGCATAAGTTAACTCTTGAAGAGAGAAAATGAGAGAAAATAAAAAAGAATGAGTAGAGAGAATCATCATAAGAAACAAATATTGTTTTGAGATAACACACTCGATCACCTAATTGATACTCACCTAAATCATAACTATAATCCTTTCGTTTGATTCCTTTTTGAGAGCTAAAGAATAACAACCTTTAAGCTTAATTTGTCTTCTTGAACCTAAATGCCTTACCTTTACCCAGATCTTTTAAACCTTGAATCAATTAAGCCATTGGTAATGGGTAGTTATAGAAAAGGTGGAATTAAGATCTTAAAATCTAACTGTATATACCAAAACACCTATATGAGGATGATGGAAAAAAGTTCTCTAAAGATAACCTTAGGATCTTATGAATTGAAATCTATTGATTGGGATGAGACAACCAATTTTTTTGAAAACCATAGAAAAAGACCTTATACCTAATGCCATGAATCAAATTTCATAAAGAAATATGAGAGAACTTGTTATACTGAACACTCAGTTGAGAACATTTATGATATTAAGAGCAACTATATGAACCTTTTTTAATAAATTACTCATATTAAGAATATTTCGAGAATCATCCCTCTAGGGGCAATCTTAAGGATTTTGTGCAAAGCTTATGTATCAAACACCTCATCACAAACATTTGAAAAAATGATTCATTTTGAATATCCTCTTTATGAAAAATCACCTTTCGAAATTGAACCATATAGTTTGTGAAGATAAGAAAAAAAAATGAAATGTTCCATTGGATAGGTAAGTTGTCTAGGAAAAAATTAATGACATTAAAGAAATAAGTCCCTTTAAATAAGTGAATTATCTAGGAAAAAGCTAAGGTGTTGAAAACTATTTGGCTTAAAAACCTACAAGGGCTAGCCAATAATAAAAGAATTGTTATGCTTTTAGTTAGGATAATAATTTTATTAACTGATTCAAAATTGAATTATATATGGTTCACATGATTTGTCTAGTTATGCCGTTATTATCATAAGGAAGAAAAAGGAGAAAAAAAATGTAGAAAATGAATGCTAAAAGTAGAAAAATTAAGGAGCATGCAATTCATGTTGATTTCAAGATAATGGTTCAATTAACTATGAATGTTATTCTCATTGACTTAGGAAAAGATTTAATCTCTATGGACTGAGCGGAACCCTTACATCGATATGTGGAGACTAAATTGCTTTAAGCTTTCATGCTTATCAAATTTGATCCATTTTCTTTGAATTTAAAAATGGGATGCACTTCCTTAGCACTTTGTAGTGGATAATTTGTCAATTTTGGCAATTTAGTCATTTAGGAATCTTTAGGGATGTAGCACCCTTTTCTACTTTTTGTAGTATTGCTAATTAAGATAAACCAAGCTATGAAATATGTATTTTTTGAACTAATAGAGGGGCACTCCACTTATGTGAATCTAAATATCCTCATGAATCAGCAGTTGTTATGGTGCAAACATTAGAATAGAATGTTAGATGTTTGATTTGATTATCCTATCTAATCATCAAAGGTATTGACAAAATCCTTAAAGATAATATGTTTTTTAATAATAAGGTTTGAATCTTACAAAATTTTGATGTTTTAAAAAAAGGAGAGGAAAAGCTTGACAGATTAAAAATCTAAATAGGCAACCTAGGGAAAAGTCAAAGCAAACCCATTTAGGGAGAAAAAAAAGGGATAAAGAGATAACAGGGTTGGAAAATCTAGATATGGTAGCTTTGGATCATCATGTTGGCAAGAAAACTGTGATGAAATGGTTATGGCTATAAAGGAGATGACTATACATTAGGAATATAAAGGGAATCAAGAAAAGATCCATAACATCAATTGTCTACAAGTAGGAGAAGTGATGATCCCCAGACCAACATTATGTCGACATGATTGTTATCAAAGAATGAATTTATTTTGGAATGAAAATTTGATTTATGAAAAAAATGAAAACTTGTATAACACATGTTGTTTGAGAAGCTAAATATCGTGCTTTGAATAAATGTTGGTAAGACATTTTATTTGAACATGTTAGAATGTCTCATTTTTGTTTATAAGTTTTAAGTTTTGTTGTCATAGCATTTTGAAATATCCTTTTTAACCTCTTTCAAGCCTAGAGCTTAAATCTAAAATAGTAATTTATTCTCTAGAGCTATTATCCTAAATTAAGGGTAAAAATGTGGAATGGTGAGTCATCTAGTAAGCTTAATGATGCTAACCATAGTCTTTTCTATTGGAGTATTTGTTTCTCTTATAGAAAAAAAAAATCAAATGGTTCTATTGAACTCTAACTCTCATTTGCTTAAAGTTGGATAGTGTCCTCATCAATAACATCTTTATTTAGATAAGCTCAAATGTGATTAAAATGCTTTTGATTACTTAATCATATGTGATACTAGTTGTTTGTTAGCCTAAAGGTGGTTTGAGATTAGCAATGCATATCATGTGTCATGCATGCATTCACCACCTACGTTTTTACTATATATTTTATAGCTCTATTTCTTGTAAGGATGATAAGCCTAAAAGCATGAATTGAATAGTGCAATAATAATATAATAGTAGAATAACAAAAGACAAGAAAGATTTAATTATAAAAAGTTTGGTTATGATTAGAATTGATGTTAAAGCACTTCAAAAGTAATAGATTGTCAACAAATAGAAAACTTCAATCGAGATGAAGGTGAAAAAGATAAGAATATCGACATTAATAAAAAATGACTTTAATAGAAATGAGGGTGAAAAAGATAAGAATAAATAATCCCCAATGAAGGCAATTTTAGTCGATATGAGTGTAAAGAAGACAAGTTCAACTAAGATAAGACATCCTTAGTAAAAAAGTCGTGAAGATGGCATTACACCAGCTGAGATGAAGCATCCCTATAGAAGAGTCAAGAAGATGGCACTACATTGATCAACATAAGGCATCCCAATAGTAGAGTTAAGAAGATGGTGTTGCACAAGTCAAGATGAGGCATCCCTAATAGTAAAGCAAAAAAGATGGCATTACATCTATCAATAAAAAGCATCACCAGCGAAAGAGTTGAGAAGATGGTGTTGTACTATTCGATATAAGGCATTTCATTAATAGAGTAAAAAAGATGGTGTCGTAACCATGTTAAGAAAAGGCATTTCTATTACTTTTAGAGTATCTAAGAAAAGGTGATCTAGGCCAATAGCTTAAGCCAAGATAAGACTGAAGAACTAGGATGTCCTTCACGAGCTAAGAAATAAGCAGACAAAAGCTTATCCTTTGTATCTTTGAGTTTGTGCTTTTATATTTACAATATTGTTGTCATGTGCTTTATCATGCTTTATTCAAAAAATATTCAAAATGATTTTGAAAATATTTTCAAACAAACCCCATCAAAGTAAAGGGTAATTTATAGACCCTAGATTTTTAACCTCAGACAAATGATTTGATGATGAAGATTAGATAGTTTGTTCCTCAAAATCGGACTGCTTTTGACATGGTTGGTACTCTCTGTAACTCTAAAATATCTCTTTGGTTTTAATTATGGTTCACAAAATTAATTTTAGTATTTTTTATGTTTGATTTAGGAATCTCTAGGCCTAATTGAAAAAGTAAAATAAGGCCTATACGTTTTAAAAATGGGATTAAAGTGAATAAGGATAAAATTGAATAATATTTAGAAGTTCAATAGGTTTTTTGAAATCAATTCAATTTCAGAGAATTTGAGACGAGTTTCTTTCATTTATATTAAAAAAAAAAAAAGAAAAAAGGGGAAAGAGTTTGGATAAGAAAAAAAATAGAAAAAGAAAAATAGTAAGAGAGACCGAAGGAGAGGAAAGGAAAGAAAAGAAAAGAGAGGAATAAAAAGGAAAAGAAAAGGAAAAAGGGAAAAATAAGAGAAGAAAGGGAAGGAAAGAAAAGAAAAAAGAGGAAAAGAAAAAGGAAAAATAAAAGAGTAAAGAAAAGAGAGAAAGGAAAAGAAAGAGGAAAAAAAGGAAAGAAAAGGAAGAAAAAAGAGGTCAAGCCAAGAAATTCTATTGTAAGCTATGATTTAGTTATAAAGAATTTCATGAGATCTAGATGGATCTTATTGTGTCATAACACTTCAGAGTAAGAAAAATCATATAGATATGACTTGAGGGTCTAAACAAATCTATCAACTTCCTATTATATTTATTGTTGTGAATATTCTATTAAGATATTTGTATAACATGCTATTTCAATTATTTTTTATTTTATTTTATTATTTATGAATATTTTTATCTATATTTTTTGTATTAGACTTGGTGATTCTCTCTTTTCTTTTCATTTGTACTGCTAATCTCTATTCCTTCAGGATTGTAACATTAACTACTTATACTTTGTATTTATCCTTATCTTATTAATGTTTATTGCTATATTTTGTTATTAGATGGTGAATTTAATGAATTAAAATTGGGTAACTATTAACAATCAACTAATGAAATAAAAGACGATGGCATAAAGATTGGATGAATATCTTGGTATCTTGAGATGCCTAATACCTTCCTTAGGGCATATCAACTTTCAAACTCAGTTTTAAGGAATAATGTGGATGTTCAATGTTGCTTGTTGTAGGAATATCCATCATGTTGTTCATTTTTAGTTTTTAAATGATAAAATTATTTTTCTTCACTTCTTTTTACAAAACTTGGATGGCAACTTTTTTTAAACTTCTTCGAGGCTAATTTTCCTATGTTTAATTCTATCCTTAGCTCAATCTCTCGATGCCTGATAAATTAGTAGGGTATGATGTTGCAAGAGTTATTCCACTGAATTGAGTATGATGACAGTTATGTATCTACACACTCTTTCATATTATTATTTTTCCATAAAACTTTAACCATCAATATCTCCTTGGAATGAAGCTATCCTATTTGTGTATCCATAATTGCAATTGGTTGCTCTTCATATTTCAAATTTTCTTCAATATTACATTCAAGTGATTTGAGCACATGAGATGGGTCCAACATTTACTTTTATAGGTAACATAGATATATGGAACACAGGGTGGACAGGAGAAAAATTATGTGGTAGTGACACGTAGTAAGCCATCTCACCCACTTCATTGATAATTTAAAAAGGACATAATAATCTAGGTGCCATTTTTTTTAAAAAAAATCTTATTGTGTAGACATGGGATCATCGCTACAACCAATTTAGTTGAATGATTTTTGTGATAAAATTACTATAACAGGATCCAAAGAAAGAATAACACTAAAACATAAAATGATTTAGTTGAATGATTTTTGTGATAATATTACTATAACAGGATCCAAAGAAAGAATAACACTAAAACATAAAATGATTTAGTCCTAGAAAAGCTTGAGTACCACTTAATTTTTAAAAATATATATATAAACTAATTATTTTAAAATATGAACAATAGGTTGGACATTCTGAATAACCTACAACTTTCATATTGTTCATTCAAAGTGAGTTTAGAAGTTAGCTACGCATTGGAGAGGGTGTTAGGCATTCCAAAATGCCTAAACATTAGTGTAATCACCTTTTCATCATCTTTGTATTTTATTAATTCATTATTAATAATTTTTAATTTTAATTATTCATTTAACATTCACCAAAGATATCAAAAATAAAATAATAAATAAATAAAATATTAAATTAGAAATCACAAGAGAGGAGACTATAAATACAAATTAAAAAAAGGATCAATGTAAACTAAATGCAAATATAATATAAACCATCCATCCATAATAATTGAAATAAAATAAAATCCATAACAAACAATAATATATCAAATAGTACAAATAACATTTTAAAAAGATAATTAATAAAAAATATTAAAAGCTTAAATAATATAGCAAAATCAAATTTAACAAATAAAAACACTAAATTATTAATTTAGACTCATTTTTATATTAATTCATGAAAAACTCAATAATAATAAACATAGTCACAAAAATTATGATAATTATAAAAATTCACAAAACAACAATAAAACAAATAATTAATGGAACATATTATTAAATATTAGTAAAATACTATTTTCAATCAATTTAGCCCAATTCAAGCTATTTTAGTGTCAATTTCACCATAATTTTAATTTTGAATTAAATTGAGCAACAAAAAACTTAATTTTTACATTTTTAATAATTTATCTAATTTAACAGTATCACAAAAATAGTAACTAATATACAAATATAATCATAAATTCAACAACAAACGCTCATATATATTCAAAATTCAAACCTAACTAAATTAAATAAAATGAATTAACGGGAAATCAATAGGTTAAGTTTAGGACTCTCATGCCATACCTATATAATTTTTTCCTCTATTTAAAAATTTAAATTAATCACAAAATAAAAATTAATTATAAAATAAATATTTTGACCTAATTTATCGATAGTACGAATAAATTTTTTCCTTTTCTTTTTCTTTGTTTTACCTCTCGCTTATTGTCCATCTCTATTTTTTTTCTTCGTTACTAATGTTTTTTTACCATGGTCTTCATCTCATATTTATGTTACTTTTCTCAATATAAGATTATATTTTTTAATAAGATTTGTATTTATGAAATTTTGAAATTAATTGCAAGTAAAAAATTAATTAGAAAACAACTATTTTTAGCCTACATTGATTGATCGAATGAATATAAATATATATATATATATATATATATATATATATATA
>CATIWR010426991.1:0-12728 GCA_949677035.1 Omphalea diandra | reverse complement strand
GCAAGAGTTGAATGTGCCAATCTGACCACCGTATCTTTTGTAAATCATATCTTGATTCTGAAAATAAACAGGTAGCAGGAAAATAGTTCAGTTCAGATTCTGAAAATCATTTCTGGTTTCTAATATCGAAAGTAGTTCCATTTAAAATTCAGAATCCAAAAAGACATTAATAAATTCTCCACATCGCCTGTTCTTTGAATTTTGCAATAAAGCTTCTTTGATGCACATCCACACCATCTTCTCCATAGTAAAATTGAACAACTGATCCATCAGCATCACGAACAGTACGATCATATCCAACTTTCAGACACTCCAGATTTTTAATCAGGCATCTTTGCAGGTATCCACTGCGAGATGTTTTCACTGCTGTATCAACAAGCCTAAAGAATAGAAACCAAAAATCATTACCGGTAAAAAATCAATTCAAATGACTAAACTGAAAAGTCCATCTGGGGTCCAGACAATATCAAGGAGAAAGTCTATCCAGGGAGGAGCATTATATCTGGCAATATTTATATATAAAAAGAATACCACAGATAATGTGAACATAAAATAGCATATCAATCATAAATTATATGCCTTTTATAGTTAAAGAAATAGAATCATGAACAGTAAAAAAATGGATGAATAATTATAACTTAAGTCAACTACATCTACTTGTGATTGGCCACACGGATCCATATCCTCTATTTCCACCCAATTCATGGATCAAATGAAAGCAAAAGAATTAATATGGACACCTAGATGTAAGTAAAACATTAATAAGGTCATACATATCTGATTCCCAAGCCTGGATGAAGAAGTGGTTTGCAGTAAGTAACAACCGGCACAACTTTGTTAATACTCAATGATATGGTTCCAAACAAATAGTCACACATTAATTATGATTTTTTCCATTTTCTTATTAACTTTGAGAAATACGAAAAAATAATATCTAAATTATGTGAAAACATGTATTCCATTGGTTAAATCTGTATAGCTTTCAACTTGCATGAAAACAAAGACAACATAGCTAAATTCTCGTTAACCATTTGGATGAGCATTCTATTTGTATTTTTACATATTTACCTTTATCAATGTGTAGTTATGCACACTAAAATCATTTTACACATTCCAAAATGCAGAGCATTTGCACAATGGAATGCCAAATTAGGTGACCCAATCTACATCTGAGAATATTGAGATTCTAAAAAATAAAAGCCCAAGCATAGAATTTGAAAACTGCCAATACTAGACCATGATTTGTTAGGATTACTATTTTAAGTTATTTTCTTTAATATTAATGCATCAAATATGTTGGTATTGAAACTATATATTTAGTTATTTTTAATTTTAGATTGTATATACACAGAATAACGTCAAACCACATTCCCAAACTGCATAGATGACAGTTTTGATCACTCAGCAAAATATTATAATGTCCGTATACTTAACAAACCAAGACCTCTCTTATTCAACATCTACACGAACATATATATAAGTTGCATAATGTATTGATTTCCAAGAATTCAATGAGAAGGATTACCCTGAAGCATTCATGAGACAACATTTCCATGCACACACAGAATAATGCTGCAGGTCATACAGTTCAGGATACTACAAACTTATACACTGAGAAAGCTTATTTACCCTTCACGACCAGCCATGCAATGAAAATAATATTCTTGGGGACGAAGACCAGTAAGGAAACGATCACTAATATAGCCTCCAGCACGAGCTGCCCAATCCCATGGATGAAAAGAGGGTAAAGTCTTTCCAGAAACCATTCGAGGGACTCTTTTACCCTCCAATTCTTGTTGGCCTAAGAAAGAGGAAATTTGTTGGAAGTTCACCTGTGCAAAGCATGTTGCAATTAGTGCATAATTTCTAGGTGTCAAGAAACTCTTAATAGTGCAGGAGTTTAAAATCCAGCTATGCGCTAGCCTTATCACATCAGCAACACAGAAATTGAAATACAACCTGGTACTGGCTAAATCTGAAGGTCAAGTGTAAAAAAATCAAATCAGGAAGGCAAAAATATTCCCAGAAGTCATTGCGCTCAACCCACAAATGAGGGTAAATTGTACAGATATTTTAACCTCAAGTCTAATATTGTTACTAGAGAAAAAATTGATGCAATTTGGTCATTTTCTATATCCACTCTATTGTGTTGTAATTTTCTAATTTCTAGCAAACTGAGCATCTGATTGTTAAAATGGACAATCAGATCTCTCCTGTTTTTTTTTTTTTACCCGACTTAAGCTCATTTTTGGCTCACAACAGATTCTTATGGCTGACTTTCTATTCTAGCTAGATTATTACATAACCGTTGCTAATATTAGACTGAAAAATAGAAAAACCTGTCCCGTCAATACACCAATAGTCCACATCAGCTATCCATTGCTTCATTAACCAAAAAGTTGAAAATTTATACCACAATAGACAATGACAAAATTTTAACAACCAAACTGTATAAATTTGTTACTAACATGATATAGCAAAGGTCATAGTTTAGTAACCAACAATATAGTTTACCCCCCACAAATAATATGAACAAAAAGAAGATCATATAAAATCATCAAAAGGCATTAAGATAACCAACAAACTAATTGAACAAATAAAATCATTATATTTCTAGCTCTTCCCAATACTATAGGACTATGACTTGACTGACTATAACTTTCTGTAAACCAAAGCTGTCAGAAAAGTAGACGCCAGAATTCACACACAAACACAAGCACAGACGTGAAGATCTCAACTAATGTTTGCACAGTAAGATTTACCACGCACTACCAGAATGCGAAAAAACTCACCTTGCTACCTTTAGCACCAGATGTGGTCATAAGAGAGATACAATTCTTCCCAGAAGGTTTTAATAACCCATCAGACAACAACTTATTGATGATGCCTGAGCTTGTTTTGGTATTAAGTTCATTACTTATCTGCCTATCCAAATATGACAAGGCAGAATCTCCATCACTGCGTATAATTTTTTCAATATTCAATTGCAATTCTATAGGATCTGCAAATCAAATATTAAAAAATGTATCCATGAAAAGAACAAGAAAAAGTAAATTATTATGGAAATGCTATGATAAAGGAAAGAACAAGAAGACATCTAGAAATCAATATCAAGAGAGAGGAGATAGAGACATATAGACGTCAATAGAGCAAGGAAATTTAGAGAAGACCAAAGGATAGCCAAGTAAATGGTTTAAGTGCAGAATACTGCTGGAAAATCAATTATCACACAAGTGCATAGAATGTATGATTACTTTGGTTGATAGAATATGAATCCAAACATGGTATGCCATCAACTCCATTGTCATGCCACTAGGAACACGTGCAAATTACATGAATTAAATTTAGTATAGACATTTCCTTGCCAAAAATCCTTCGTAACTCAACTCAACTAAACCTTAATCCCAAGTTAATTGGAGTCAGCTATATGGATTCGCTTTTTCCACTCAGAGCGATCTTGGACCACATCTTCAATAAAATGTAAAGCCACTAAGTCGTTTCTCAAGTCATATCCAGTAAAATTCCTTTTTCCAAGTAATGAACTTGGAAGAAAAACAACTCAAGTTTCACAATCCATACAAAAAAAACAGAATATCATATTTGATAATTGAAAGTACTTGCATGATTCAGAAAAAACTTCTTCAGTTTGTTTGGATAGGTGGGGATTTGAAATGAATGGCCTTTGATTTCAATGAAGTTCTGTTACAGGCTCGTGACATAGAACATGGAAGTTACAAGGGAAAAAAAAACTGATCCTACTACAAAAAGAAAACTTCTTGTCAATTGAAAGCAAGCAAGCAACTGTCATCTGGTTGTTGTTTAAGCACATACAAGTTCACAATTAAAAAATTTTCTTCGGTTTGACAGATTCATTTTAAAAAATAGATTCATGAAAGTAAATGCAAACTGATTTGAGAATGATTATAAAGTACCCACAAGAAGATGGAATTTCCAGACACACCTCTAAGATTTGGTACATAGTAGAGTTTTTCCCCCTCCTTTACAAGTAGTGATGCAACTTGAACTAAAATATCAAATTCAGAAAGTTGGATTTTCAAATTTGTTATCCAAATGCAACCTTTCCTAAGTATGCCAATGGGCTGCACAAGTTCCCTGTGCTAAATATGACGCTTTAAAACATTTCAATACCAAAACAACTTCAAATACAAAACCAAATGTGATGTTAATGAAAAACCTAAAACTTGTCAGATTATTGTGCAATTTAATGCAGTTTTATGGCAGGCTGATTGATTTGGCCACTCTCTCTCTCTCTCTCTCTCTCTCTCTATCTATATATATATATATATATATGCTGATAAAAAACAACTAGTTTCAAGATATATATAGTCATCTATAATTTATTTTGTAAAATAGTTAAAAAATACAAGACACATTTGAAATCCACACTCACTTAATATCAATTTCATCTTACCTAGGTGTTCGCTAAATTGTGAAGTAAAACACTAACCTTTGAACTTCATCTATTTCCAAGCTAGGCAGCATTAGGAAGAAAAGGAGGGAAAACTGTACCTATCTTAAGGTTTTCATCCTTGATTCCAATGAAATTACGATGAACTGCTTCACCACTCTTTTCACAGATTTCAAGTTGCTTCTTCCTTTTATCATCCACAGTGCTCATTATCAATAGATCATCCACTCCACATGTGAATCCATGCATCTAATAATCAAATAAAATAGTTCAAACATGATGAGCATGACAACAAACTTGAATAAATCAACAAGAAAATAGAATAATGTAAAACTTCTTGACCTGCAAATAAGCAGTGAAAAGACGACTTAATACAGAGAGTAAAATGCCAGCAGCATTTGAGCCAAAGAGTTCATGAACTGTATGCACTAAACCATATTCACCAAACTGAGCCTTGTCAATCACACCACGAACCAATTCATTCCTATAAACCAACATCGTCTCATCATCAGGCTCCTTTTTATCAGGAGTAATCTTATCAGACTTCATTTCCTTATCTTTAATAGATTTCTTTTTCTTATCTTTATCAGACTTCTTTGCCTCGCAGGGCTTATCTTCATTGCCAATCTTAAAAAAATTTGAGGGGATCTTCCCTTCCTTTTCAACTGTAAATGGCGGATGACCCCTTGTAATGTGATTTAACACAGCAGTTATTACCTAAAACATGTAAATGAAAATGTATAAACCATAAAATCATCCACAAGTAAATCACAGTACTAGAACGCACAACAGCTCATAATCAACAGAAACATGAATTTATAGTCCAATGTCCTTGAACATCATATCCATACTTCAAAATTTTGAAAAACAAGAAAAATTAACTTTGAACCTTCAAACCATGCCAACCTGTTTCCCTGTCCAAAGAGGCTCTGGTTTCCATATTGCAGGTGGAAGTGTCTGAATCTCATCTTCAGAACGTGACCACAAGACTTTCTGGCCAGGTCTGCCATGGAAGGAAGTTGATCCAGAAATGGACATCCCAGAACCATAAAGCAGTTGATTAAACTCATCTTGGCTTAAAAAAGTATCCTTCTTTGTAAGAAGTACAGCACTAACAATGTGGTCCTGGAAAAAGGAAGAAAAAAAGGAACAAAATATGATGTCAACATACTGGCAAAATATAAAGCAAAACAAGGGAGAAATTGTAAGTTATGGAACGTTATCAGTGAAATATTCAAACCTGAATCAAGCCTCTCAATGGTTCACCATTTGAAGGCCTCACATATTGATTATTTGCATTAACAATGTTGTATGCTTCAGCCCGTGAAATTTCATCTTGGGGAAAATGAACGTTCATTTCATCACCATCAAAATCAGCATTGTATGTACTGCATCAGAAGAAGAAGCTTAAAGTTTCATAATATAAAATACAGATATACATGCATAAGTACGTATCTAAGTAATAGAGCATGTACCATGCTTGTACAAATACACACAAAAGAACACATGATATTACTTTGAAATGTCCATTATATATGTTTATATTACCTGCAATTTGCATAGTGCATACGCAGTGTTTTCTCTCCCTTCAAAACACGAACTACATGTGCCATTATACTGGGCTTATGAAGTGTAGGCTGCCATTAGAGATTTAAGTCAAAGTGACAGAATTATACAGAAATAAGCTATTTTTCATTTTCTTTGATGAAAAAAGAAATATGTTCACAAGGAAGAGAAGCTTCAGAACAAAGAGGATCAGACATCAGGAAGAGAGAAACAGAGGTGGAAAGTGATGTGCAAGTAACATCATCCCATCCAAAATTCTCTAAAATCTCACTTTCCTAATTGAGTACAGATTTTTGAGACTTCGTATGAAAAACCAACAGAATAAGAGTAACAGCAAATATAATCCAAGTACCAACAATAGTAAGCAGATGGCCTTGGCCAAAAATACCAAAAAAAAAAAAAGGTTGCGCAGGTAAGCAGATATCATCACACATGAATATGAATACATTCATATTATTACAAACCTGTCGGTTGACCAGAACAACATCTCCATCTTGTAAATGGCGATATACAATCTTGCCTTCATATTCACAATCAGAACTCTTCCCAGGTTGCATAATAGCTCCTCTTGAAGAAGGTAATTTCCGTGATATGGATATCCGCCCTTTTCGGGCAGGTGGTAGTTTATTTATAGAAAACTTATCTACATAGTGTGTAGCTCCAGGGTGACTTTCAGGTCCATTGATCACAGCATTCCTCAACCTTGTGACATTCCAGGGAGTCACTCTCTGCAAGAATAATAACATCAAAAGCAGCAAAGAAGCAGAAATGGTAAAAAAAGTAATGGCAACCACTCGTAAAGAGGTTTTTAGTGTACCTAAAGGCACAAGTATATGTTCATCAAAACTAAAACCAAAATTACTTAAATGATGAAAAGATTCCTGCCCACACTACATTAAACGATTTCTAAGTTAAATTCTTGAAAAGAACTCCAGAATTAAATTTTTCTGCTTGTTTGCAATCTTTTAGAAAAGAAAGGAAACACCATCAAAATCTTCACATAGGAGAAAACACCATCAAAATCTTCCCCCAGGAGCTCCTAGATGGCCTTACAAAGACACCAAAATTTACAAAAATCATAAAATTAGCCCCTTGTGTTCTCGAGTCATACTCACATTAGCTTGAACAAATAAAACTCTTTATCCCCATTTGCTTTCAATTTCACTCCAAAATAAATCCCCTTTTTTCTCTTAAAAAATAGTTTAACCAACCAGTTAACCTTAAACCATGACCCAGCTTTCAAAATTAATCCCATACAAAAAATTGTAACAACTAAAACGCCAATCTTTCAAGAGTCCTTCAATTCAAGAACACTACTAATTTTAACACAAAAAAAAAAAATGAGTCATTTATTGGTAAAAAAATTCAAAATAAATAAATGTAAACAAAGAGATTATAAATGAACAGAAAACCTATGTTAATATAATAAAATGAAGTAAAATTGGAAAGGGATGGAGAGAAAGTACAATAGATTTTTCTTTTTTATTATTAATAATTATTTATTTATTCAATTATTTTTATTTTTTGAACTTTACTTCAACTAATGAATGGCAACGAAGTGTCATTTATTATCATTTACAAAAGTTGGATCATAAACTGGGATTAGTTTTGTAATTATCCCTAAAAGGTTTAGGTGAAAATCGAGTAATGCCCTAAATGTTGAAGGTACAGACCTGGGAGGCTTTCGCTAAACTTTGTTATCCAAATTTTTTTTTTTTTTTGGGCCAGGGGGGTTGTTATATTATCTAATTGTTTGCCTAATTAAAAAGTAAGAACAAAAATGAGCATGTGATAAAGCCTGACACGAGTTTTTGTTAGTGACACAGTACAAATTTAGGTCCATGCATAGTAATCCCACAAAATCTACATAATGCACAAAACATTTAATGCAGACTATAAAATTAGAATGCTATTAAGCAACTAAAAGGCAGCCACAAGCCCACTTTCTAGACCTAAGAAAGGTAATACAAATAAATATTAACACACAACTCACTTCAGGATAAGTTAACTTTACTGCAAAGCATGGAGGAATTCCAATCTCATTTACACCGATATAGGGATCTGGAGAGATAACAGACCGACATGCATAATTAACTCGCTTTCCCATCATTTTCTGGCGAAATAGGCCTTCCTTCTTCTCAAGCAACTGACATATTCCAGAAGCCACATCCCTCTGACTAGTACCTATATCAGGAGCAAACAGCCCACTAACTAGTTGAGCTTGAGCAAATTTCATTTTGATTATACTGGAGCAAGTGTCACACAACAATTGGATATTGCCACAAATATGTAACAGGACCAGTAATGCAGTACAATAATATTAATATTGAGCAAAACTCCATTACTCTTTATTTTAGGCACCAAGGGGTACCATACCAGGAAGATCCTGGGATCTTATCATTGACAAGAGTAGACTATGTTGCACAGCCAAACCAAAATAGCTTCAGGCATAAATTCAAGAACATCTATGAATTCTACAAAAAGAATTGAAAGATTCATTTGTACATATGTGTGCTTGCATGTGCATGTGCATGTGCACATGCATGTGTGCAAAACACATCATAATTTCCCCTGTTAAATTGACATGTAGATTAATTGAGATGGAGGGACAGCACTGCCAAAGTCTACACCATATGCAGTTGTAGAAAATCATTATTGACAAAATATATGAATATGAACAAACTAATAACATAGCAGCAGAGTACGAGAGTTATAATCACCCGCGGTAGTTTTGCTATCAAACAATATGTTTATAGATTGCTGAAGTTCCAACCAGCGTCTAACTATTTTAGAATGTTCTTTGTTAATATGAGCATCCCCCAAAGATATATTGGACTGCAGCACCTTGCTTAACAAAACAGTTTGAGGATGCTCCATCACCTGCAAGAACCAATAAGCATAATAAGAACAAAAACGGCACCCTCACCGAGAGAAAGAGAGAGAGAGAGAGAGGACAATGCCACCAAAAAAAAAAAAAGAAAGAAGAAACAGAAGACACAAGTTAGATTAAAAATTCTAGATCAGGACATCAAAGGCCAAGTTTATCAAACAAGCACATTAATATGCAAGCCTATCAACCTCCAGTCATAACTTCTGCTTAGGAATAACTACTGAAATAGAAAAAAGTCCTTTCTGAACGGCATTTAGAGAGTGCATGGCCTCTCTTTGTTCAATTATATGTACAAAAGAATTTCAACACCAATTGCTTGAAAAAAATCCACTAAACTACCATGATGGTTTTACTGGAAACCCAACATGCTAACCACGGAACCCTCCTCTCAAAATTATATCAAGTGCTGCTCTCTGAGGCAAGAATTTCTTTGAGAACTTACAGAATCACCGCCCTTTGTCGGCGGACGAAATTTTATAGGAGGTACTAAAATGGTTTGTAGAAAGAACATGGAAGCGCCTGCATTTTTGTTTCCAAATTGTTGCTGCTGAATATCATTTATAAATGAGCAAAGTCGGTCCTCATTTTCCCACAGAAGCTCCAAAATATCTTTAACCTGCAATTAGAAGAAAGTTTAGTACACGCATCCCAATCAGAAATTAAATGCAATTTCTGATCAAAACATGATTAGCAAAAGGAAAAACCATGGCAGTGACATCAAAGTCATCAAATAAGGGCATTCGCCAATGCTGGGAAGAGGTATACCTCTGATGGTAAAAGCTGATTGGATAGAATACTTTTCTGCTTATTGAACTCAAGACCAGCTTGCCCCCCTTTTTTCTTTTTCCTCTTCATGCCAGTATCTTGGTGTCGTGGAGGTTCAGTTATATCTTCTACGTCCGTTATCCCTTCATTATCACTGGCTAATGGCCCTTGTATTTGGTGTGCTCTTATAACATTTGATCTAATACTGGCATCTGACAGATCACTCTACATCCATGAACCATAGGAAAAAAGTTAGCACAGGCCAAAACACTACATACAAGGCATTACAGCACATGTTAGATAAAAGCTGCAACAATGATGCACTATATAAAAATAATACAAGAAAACCCAAATCAATAAAGCTGTGGGTATTTGCAAATACAACATGATGGCCACAAAATGTTCATATGTGCAGAAATTTGTTAGCATAAGGAGTAATGTATACAAAGAAGAAAAAAAGAGAGGAAGAGAAAGAATTGCCCACCAATGATAGATATCACTCAATCGTTGCTCTTATGATAACAATTGAACAAAGCATATAAAGCATAAAAATTTGATATGTTTAAGCACATCTCCAAGGGACTCTTTATATATGTCAAACTCTTCACCATAAAGAGTCATAACATAAATAAAAGTCCCATAGGCTCTTTATTCTTTAAGTATAATATAAAAGGTTAGTTTGGCTCTCTATATCTAGAGAATCAAATTTCGCTCTCTATTCTCATTGATAATTAATATACTACAAGTTTCAAAATTAAAAAGAAAAGGAGGAGAAAATTAAAATCATTAATGTTATGGACAAAGCAAAATGAAAAACAAAAATATAAAGAGTCAATTGGACTTAAATAAAATTTTCTAATTTTTATCAATAAAGATAATGTTTATTATACAAATGATGCTCTTTAAAATAAAGAGCACCATTGGATATGCTCTAATCCCTATGATTTTTTTAAGTTCCATTGGTGCAACCAGATGGAGAAAGGAAAGACAACAGTAACAACAATGATGACAAGAAAGTAACTATTTCAACTGAACATGAATTCATCAAACGTTAAAGAAAAAAAAAATGTAAGAACATTGTGTTGATAATATTGTTGTGACATATCAATCATCTCAGCTGTAAGTTATAAGCTTTGCCTTTGGGTAAGGAACAGATTATAGCAGACTGCAATAGGTATATCAATTGAAAGAATCCTATCACGGTAACAAAAAAATGAACAGGGCAAGAAATTCCACGATAGGGGGTTTTATCACCACCATTGAATTAAATAATTTCCACAAAAGCAGCACAACAACTGTATGCAATATACGATCATCAACTTTAGAAGTGGAACAGCTGAATCTTCTGATGATTCTAAACCAGGAAATATACCAGCAATAACCAGTTCTTTATAAATCCTAAAAAATCTGCCTTGAAACTAAAAGTTATAGCTTATTTATAGACTAAATTCCTTCTAAAATAAAGCTATAACATTTATTTCTAGAAAAATAAGGTCATCTTAATAGAATAAGGTCCTATATTCAAATGCTACAAGAATAAGGACTTGACCATTCTGAACAGGGTTTGACTTAATTAAAAACGTAAAAAAAAAAAAAACCCTACATTAGTATGAATAGTAACCCACTACTGTAATGTGAACAGCAGATATACTAACTTTGAACTTTTTATCCTGCACCAGGGTTTATTAATGCCATCCAATTAATTAAATTTCAGTAAAAATAAAGCAAGAACTGTATGTAATAAAAGATCATCAACTTTAGAAGTGATGCAACTTTAAATACTATAGTCACGTTCAAAACATCTGTAGAATATTTGTAGTCAGCAAAGTTATGAGGACCATTCAGGATCACAAAGCATCATTATTTTCCTTTGACCATTTTTTTCTTCATCATTTTATTGAATTTTAATGTAAACAACTCCCTTCCCCAGGCGCACACTGCAAATTGAAGCAATTTACACTCTCAGAATCAGTGTCAACTATCCCTTCATTTTCAATAACCTAGCTTGGAAAAAAACCCACATACAAAATGTGATGCCAAAAGACCAGAAATCCCTTACTTTTTATTTGTTTTTGTTAGATAATAACAAAGAAGTAGCCTGTTGAGGGCTTTTCTACAGATGCTCTACACATGAGAATTCTATAATCTGACCCAAGATAATAAGAACAGATAGATAGTTCAAATTGTCACACGTGTCTGTTAGGAATTTGGAGCATGAATTGAAATTCACAGCAGATCTTGTGGCAATGTGCACAATTAACAGTTGTCTAAAAATATCATAAGTAGCAGGTCCATTCCATATAAATAAACATAATCAACCAAAGAAAGTAATGATTGCAGCTAAACAAAAACTTTTTTAAATCAGTACCATCCCAACAAATTCAAAAACACACTGCCAAAACAGGCTATTTAGCCTATCAGCAACATATTCTTTTCTTTTTTAATTAGATTATAACACAACTATAGAACAAGACACAGACAACACTCAATAAGCTATTGGAGTTAGTGTCCTCCATACCCCCACCTTCACCACTACAACCCCTTTATAAGCAACATCAATGAGAATATAAGATATAGAATGAGCAAAAAGAAATGCCCCTACAAGAGGAGTAAAAAGCGAGATCACAAAAAATCCCCATCAACTTAAGATTCAAGAAAGCGTATCCATAAAATACTATGTTATAAAGTACATAAAACATGCAATGAATTGGTTATTTTCAATACATCAACAAAAATTTCAACACTGGTCAGATTCAGTAATACTATTTTCTACATGGAACATTCCTTCCAAAGATTGCTAATGCAATTTCCATTGATAAATATGAACAAGACCAAGCATTTGTATGACAGCATATCTTATAACTAAAAAAGGACATCTTAATTTCAAACTATAAAATCAAAAAAAAAAAAAACTCAACAGGAACTATGCTAAAAATGTACCGTGTAAAACCATCCAAAGGTAGGTTTGGTAATGTTTGGATTTGAAGCCTCACAGTTCTTACACTTCTTAAATTTTGGCTGCAACAAATTATTTAAAACAGACATTGCTTCAGCAAACTGAAGGGATGTCCATTCTTG
>CATIWR010426928.1:0-10718 GCA_949677035.1 Omphalea diandra | reverse complement strand
TCTGATTAGAGTTGGAACGCTATTTATTTTCTGTTGTGAAGAAACAAACAATGGGTGATATCGAGGGCTCTCCAGGAAGTTCCATGCATGGTGTTACAGGTAGAGAACAAACTTTTGCCTTCTCAGTTGCTTCACCAATTGCATCAACTGATACGACATCAAATTTTGCATTACCAGTTGATTCTGAACATAAGGCCAAGGTTTTCAAACTCTTTTCCTTTGCTAATCCTCACATGAGAACTTTTCACCTTTCTTGGATTTCTTTCTTCACTTGCTTTGTATCTACCTTTGCTGCTGCTCCACTTGTTCCTGTCATCCGTGACAACCTCAACTTAGTCAAATCAGATATAGGAAACGCAGGTGTAGCTTCTGTTTCGGGAAGTATTTTCTCGAGGCTTGCAATGGGTGCAATTTGTGACCTACTAGGACCAAGATATGGGTGTGCATTTCTGATTATGTTATCTGCTCCTACTGTGTTTAGCATGTCGTTTGTTTCCTCGGCTGGAGGGTACATTGCCGTTCGATTCATGATTGGATTCTCTCTTGCAACATTTGTGTCTTGTCAGTACTGGATGAGTACTATGTTCAATAGCAAGATCATAGGACTTGCCAATGGAACGGCTGCCGGGTGGGGGAACATGGGTGGTGGTGCAACTCAGCTAATAATGCCTTTGGTGTATGATTTGATACAAAAAGCTGGTGCAACTCCTTTCACTGCTTGGAGGATAGCTTTTTTCGTTCCGGGATGTCTTAATGTGATTATGGGAATCTTGGTCTTGACTCTTGGCCAAGATCTTCCTGATGGGAACCTAGGTGCCCTCCAGAAGAAGGGTAATGTCGCAAAAGATAAGTTTTCCAAGGTATATATAGTAATTTCTTCTGCATGTCTGAATGGTTATCTCATAGTGCAGGAGGTCAGAGATTTAAAAATAATTATTAAATCTTGATGTGTTTTTTGTTGCTCAGATTCTGTGGTATGCTATCACAAACTATAGGACTTGGATTTTTGTCCTTCTTTATGGCTACTCCATGGGAGTTGAATTATCTACAGATAATGTCATAGCAGAATATTTCTTTGACAGGTTAATCTTCTTCATTAATTAATTAATTAATTAGTTCCCTTACTAGTCCTGAACTTGAACCATAGCTAACATTCTATAATTACAGGTTCAATCTAAAGCTTCACACTGCTGGAATAATAGCTGCAACATTTGGTATGGCAAACATTGTGGCTCGCCCCTTCGGCGGGTATGCATCCGACGTAGCAGCCAGATACTTTGGCATGAGGGGCAGATTATGGGTGCTATGGACTCTCCAAACTCTAGGAGGAGCGTTCTGTATATGGCTCGGCCGCGCAAATTCACTTCCAATAGCTGTGTTAGCAATGATTCTCTTCTCAGTAGGAGCTCAAGCAGCCTGTGGAGCAACATTTGGAATTATACCCTTTATTTCTAGACGATCACTTGGTATCATATCAGGAATGACAGGTGCAGGCGGGAATTTCGGCTCAGGATTGACACAACTAATATTCTTTTCAACCTCAACGCTTTCTACAGCAGCAGGTTTGTCCTGGATGGGGGTTATGATTGTTGCTTGCACACTTCCTGTTACATTGGTTTACTTCCCACAATGGGGTGGAATGTTCTTTCCTGCTTCAAAAGACGTAGAAAAATCGACCGAAGAATTCTATTATGGATCAGAATGGAATGAAGAAGAGAGGCAGAAGGGTATGCATGAAGGAAGTCTTAAGTTTGCTGCTAATAGCAGGTCAGAGCGCGGCCGGAAAGTTGCCTCTGCACCAACCCCACCTAATAATACACCTGCTCGTGTTTAGAAGAGAGAGCCCTATATGCAACAGAGCAATATTATATCTATTACAGGATTCTTGTTTTTCTTCTTTAATTATCTTAGATATTACTAATAAGAATCTAATGGTATCCATGTTATGGATTCTTGTATATTTTGGCCTGCAGCTTGCAGGGTATCTTCAAAAGTTCAATTTGATCAGAGTTACATTGTAATGGTTCATAATTTACAAAAAAACTAAATATTGTGTTGTGTGAATTTCGAATTCAATTCTTCTATGATGGAAGATTATAAAAAGAAATTGATTTCTTATTATTATGGTAAAAGATTATTGAAAGGAAAATACAATCAGCTGTTATATAGTCCGCATGCAAATTCGGCCCATATTAAATTATCAAAAAAGAATACTGTTAAATAGAATGTTTTAATAATGTGGGATATTCTCAATTATTAGCTTCCTATGCTTGAGGGAGAAGTTGACTTAATCAAGATATGATGCATAAATTAACAAACAAGAAGTTAAATCAACACGACGTCCATACATATGTTGTTTAATTGATAAATGATATATATATATATATATATATATAGACACACACACACACTATAAAGCAGATGATGATCAATTAAACATTATAAAAGCATCATAATTAAGCTAATTTGCGAAAAGTTCATAGTTGACTGCTGCCTGAAGATTCTATTAATTTTATGAAGCAATATAGTATAATTAATGTGTGAAGAATTGTAAACTTGTAATTCCTTGTGCCGGCCACAACTTTTCATTCAAGAAATAATAAATTATGAGTTACTAAGTGATGTTCTTTTTTTAATATTAAAAAAACAATAATAATAAGTAAAAAAAAATTGAGAATATCTTCAAGAACTTTATTTTAAAGAGTACAATTTATATACAAAAGAGCATTTTAATTAATATTTAAATATAAAAGTAGAAATTTTTATTTAAATTTAATAAACTCTTTATATTTGTATTCTTTTTTTATAAAAATTAATGATTTTAATATTTTTCTCTTTTTTAAAATTATTAATACAAAAAATAAAATTAAAAATGTCAATATATATATATATATATATATATATATATATATATATATATATATATATATATATATATATAATCTATTGTATACTAATTACTAATCAAAATAGAGAGAGAAATTTGAATTTTTAGATATAAAAAATAAAAACAAAATTTAATTTATATTTAAAAATAAAGAATCTATTAGATTCTCATTTGATAAAACAACTCTTTATAGTAAAAAAAAAAAAATCTAACATATATATAAAAAAATCTATTGAAAATGCTCTAATACACAATTAAGGAGTGTTTAGTATAGTTGATAGATGAATTGGTTAGAGTATTCATTCAATAGCTAAGAAATATTTGTTTGATAAAGTATACAAAATAGGCTAATAATGGATATAATTTTAATCAGTTGTGATTTTTATTAGCTCTTATTTAGAGATTTTTTTTAATCTCTGCAGTTATAACCAACGAAATATCAAAATTATCCTTAGTCTATATTTTTAAAGTTCTATTATTCAACTACAAATATGAATTATAATAGTTTAATTATTTATAGAAAAATAATTTATTTTAAATTATTGTATATAATTTTTAAAAGGATTATATGTAGAATATTTTAATTACTAAAAATATATTGACATATCCTGGTTAACATTAATAAAAGATAGCTATTGATATTTTATAAATATGAATTAATAATTATAGTATTCTACGCTTTGAAACTATATTTTACGAGTATTTATGAAAAATATATTATTTTATTATACTTTAATTTTAATTTATTTAATTCAATATATAAAATATCGATAATATATCCTTAATAATAACTATTAGATATAATTTACTAAAATATTTAATATTAAACCTCTATTAGCTACTAGCTATCAACTAATAGCTACCAGTTGTCAAATACATTTCTCAGTTATCTTAAATACACCCTAAATCTAATTAGCAGACGATTCTTTTCCTTTTTACTAGTACCTCTCATATTGTTATATCATAAATCTTTATTCTTATGACAATATGGATCAGAAATCTATCACACGTATTATAGCAAAAAAAAAAAAAACACACGCCTCTTCTCATTTGAAGCATCTTTTCTTCTTCATATATAATTTTTTTCTTTTGGTACACTTCTTTTATTTTTTATCTTGTTTTTCTTTTTTCTTTTCATAATAAATGAGATTTTTATTCTACAAAATTAATTTATATATATATAATTTATTTAATCCAATGAATATTTATTTTATGTTATATATAATATCATAATATAAAAAAATATAAAAAATAATATAATAATAAGAAAAATATAATTATATTAAAATCTTTAATTAAAATAAAAGAATACAATAATTTATTAATTATAATATTTTTTATATTTAATATATAAATGAACTAATAGTTTACAGATAATAAATCTACAGTTTATAAAAAATAAATCTACAATTTACAAAAAATGAACTTACAGCTTACAAAAAATAATCTTACAGTCTATTGATAATGAATCAACAGTTTATATTAAATGAACCTATAATTAACAAAAAATAGACCTACAGTTTAAAAAAAATGAATATATAGTTTACTTATGATGAATCTACAATATATACCAAATGAATCTATAATTTATAAAAATTGAACCTACAATTTACTGATAATAAATGTAAAATTTATACTAAAATGAATCTACAGTTTATAAAAAATAAATCTATAATTTACAAAAAATAAACATACAGTTTATCAAAAATAAACTTACGATTTACCGATAATGAATTTATAATTTATACTAAATAAACTTACAACTTACAAAAAAAAATGAATTTATAATTCACAAAAAATAAACTTATAGTTTACAATAAATGAACTTGTATATTTAAACTAATCAATCTACACCATGTAATAAGTGAGCCATAAAAAAAATAAAAAATCCATTTAATAATATTAAACATAAATTAATATAATATAATATTTGATATTATATTAAAATAAAATTATTAATATAATATTTTAATATAATAATATAAATTATATATAATTTTCTATATAATTATATATAATAACTTAAATTATATAATTATAATAATATAATATAAAATAAATTCTATATTAATATAATTATATATAATATATAAAAATACACAAAAAACTCATTTTATAAAAAAAGAAAAAAAGGATAAAAATTGCTTTGTGGGGTGTGAAAGACCGCTTTAAATGTATAAAAGTGCATAAATTTTTTTTTTGGCACATGCTATGGATCTTTGATCGATATTACTGTATAAACAGAAGTCTATAATGTAATTTATGGTAACTTCCTCCTTTAATAAGAACCATTAAGGAAAATCAGGCCCATGCGAAGGAGTCTCCATGGGCCCCACTTGTAAGACGACAGTCAGGCATCCTTCAGGCATTCAATATTCAGCCTACGGATTAATAAAGCCTATAGTTTCGGGCCTTTGGATATAGCTAACAAGGGTCAAACTCTTTTGGACTTATTCGTGTGCTTATTGGGCCTCTTACAGCTCATAGATTTATTATAAGGTAGTTGTGATTTTTTTTTTCTTTAATTAGTGTATCTTTTTTTATTAAAATAAATTTTATTCGCTTAAAACTAACTCCAAATGTTCGGGTCAGAGTAGTATTAATTTTTATTATTTTATCATATTATATATTTTTTAAAATTTTTTAGCATTAATTATATATTTTCAAAAAATAAAATAAAAATTATTTTATTGAATCAAATCGATTGAACTGAAAATTGACCAAATGATAAATTTGATCTCTTAGTCTGATTTTAAAAACATTGCCCAAAAAGAAACAGCAATCAAAACTTCTATTGCATTCTGAATCCATTCTCCAAAGTGATGTGTAAAGGACTATAATATCTATCAATCCAAGATAGATGAGAAGTATCTTGTCGATAATTAGGAAGTCTTATTCAAGATTAGTCTGCCTTATCAACGTTGGCTTCTTTCCCCGTTTTCTTTTTCTCCCTTTTCCTTTCTTCACATTTTATTTCCATTGATTTAATCAAAGAATTGCAAAATTTTCAGTTGCATTCAATGTCTTCAACTAATAAAATTGTAAAATAATCCCATTGGGCTTGATCTTATGATAAGCTTAATGAGAGATTATAATGGCATTAGTCCATGCATATCCTAATCAAGTAGCAAGATTGACTATTACAAATTTACAGTTTTCCAATTAGTAAAATTAAGGATTCCCCTTATTAAAATAATGAAAATATAGTTCACTTTTCAATTAAGACACAAGCAACTTGCCATGTGAAATAATTAACATGGATTCCAACTGAAGGGATATGCTTGATAGGTTATCAGATAGTCACTGTGTTTCTCTAATTTTCTTTTTTCTTTTTTTTTAAAAAAAAAACACATCCACACGCAACTATAAACACAAGACAATTAATAACTAATTATTTTCATGGTGGCCGGAGATTAAGACTGGCCTTAACTTCAAAAATTGAGGAATTATGAGTCATATAAATTTCATGCATGCAAATGATAACCATGAGCAAAATAAACTCATTAGCTGGCCTGCCATTACAACAGTAATAGTTAATTATAACTAATAAGACAATTGAATGATAAGTACGGTATTCATATTATAATGATGATTATGGATTCATCCATAATTAATCAGCAGTCATTCTCACGTTAACAACCAGTGCTACGGTATAGTCTACACGATTTAGATCATCCTCCACATTTTTTTTCTGGTGTTTTTAAAATTGAATGTAGTGATTAAATCAGTTGACTAGATAGTTTTTTCATTTAAATAATTTGATCAATCCAGTTTAATAACACATTTTTTTAAAAAAAATATAAATAATATTTAAAAATTTTGAAAAATCAGAAAAATGAGTATAGTATAATAAAATAATAAAAACAATATTTTTTAAATTTCTAGTGAAATAATGAAATTTTAAAAATTTGTTAATTTTTTACAAAATGACAGTAATTTTGAATTAAACTAATTTGATTCAATTTCAATTTTGATTAATTATGGTTTGACTTGATTTTTGGTGTGCCCCTTTTTTTTTTTTTTTATCTCTAATCAAATTAAATTATTAATCGATTTTTAAATTTACTGATATGATGATTTGTTGTAATTTTGAAAATGCTACTTTTTTCTCCTTTTTTTTGTTTTCGATGACCTTCTATCTCTAGATTTATGTAATATGCAAAAAAGACAAATTTTTTTTAAAGAGTAATGGAGATTAGTAAGGATAAGTTTATGTTTCTTATAATTTTTTTAAAAAAATTTGGGAACACTTTTTTCTAGTTAGGAGATTATGTATTGAACTTGTTTTTATTGTAAGGAACTCTTTCTAATTAGTGGTTTATACAAATTAATATATAGATCATAGAGTGACTGAGTGCTGCTAGTTGAAAAATGACCAAGTGGCTTTATCACAAAACTGTTCTTATTTGATACATGATAGAATATATTCAATGATGCTCTTTAAAATAAAAAACATATTTTGAATAATAAATAGTATTTTAAAAAATTTTAAATATAAAGCGCAAATAAATTTCAATAAACTCTTTATATTTCACTTTTTATTTTATTTTATCTCATAAAAGCATATATTTCAGTTTTTATTTTGTTTTATCTCATAAAAATATTTAATGTTAATTTGTTTTTATCTCATAAAAATATCTTTGAATATTGAGGGAAGAGAGAAAAAAAAATTGTCCAAAAGAGAGAGTCAATAAAAAAACAAGATATAAATTATTGACATGTATACAAAACTGAATTGTATAAATTACATTTTATATGAAAAATGAATTTTAATTTTCTACGTGTAGAGATTCAAATTTACTCTAGAATCTATAATTTAAAACTAGAGAGTGAATTAAAATTTTATTTTTTCAATCACTCTATTATAAATAGTTTAGATTAAATAACAAGTAAATTAGGATGCTCTTATGCGCTTTCCCTTTTTGACTTTGAGCCAACTGCAAATTTAAGTTATATATATATTGCTGATATAATAGACCGTACCACACGAACGACAATCCATATGATGTTTTGGAAGACAACATGAACCTTCCTAAATCATGAGTCATGGCTTATTAAACAAATGAAAATTCAACAATATTCCAATAATCTAAATTAGAATATAGTCCTGACTAATTAATTAAATAAAATTATTATAAGGTCAACTGCCATTTATATAGTGCTAATTTCCTTTCTGTACTCCATTTATATTTTGTTGGACTTCTCAAATCTCATCTACCTGCTTTGTCTTTAATTATATACGCGACTTCAGCACCAATTACTCTTATGATCTTCTTCTTCTTATAGTCTTGCTTACAATATGATGAGTTTTCCTAACTGAATTCATTTTCCTTTTTTCTATAAATTACTTTTAAGCTTCATTTTTTTACAAAAAATAATTTATTTGATAAAAATGTTTCCTGAAAAATATAGTGTTCAAGCAATATATAATCTAGTGTTGAGAATACACTATGAAAAATATTAATTTTCTTTTGATTTATAAGATTATAACAAAATTTAGACTATAAATATTTTACATTTATTCTATTTATTATTTAATATAAAAAATATATTAAAATAAAAATTTTTGTGAGTTTCGTTTATCTTTGGCGACCACTGTTGACCAATAATGACCAATAATATAATGGTGGTGAAACATGATTAGTGATAATAAATACATGCATTTATATGATTTATTTTTCATTTGAATGAGTTTATCAAAGTTTGTATAACGGCTTTTTCCTTTCAAAATAGAAAATCATTTTTCTGAAAAATGACTTAATTTTCTTTTTAATCAGAAAAATATATTCCGTTGACTAATTTTTTTGAATGCATCAACTATAAAAAATATTTTTTTACAAAATTAAACAGAGCCTTAAATGAAATCCATAGATGAAAAATAGATTGACAATTGACATATATTGTTAAAATTGCAAGCAATAAGTTTCTCTTTTTTTTGTTTTTGGAATTGTTTTCATTTTAATGCACAAGTAATGGACTATTATAATTGGGAGGTGCAAATTGTGTATACTTAGGTTGAAGCTTTAGCCAATCATGCAATGACTAATGAAGAGTCTCTGTATTAAGAACACCAATTAACTTCTTAACTTCTCACTTTCCATATAAACTCTAAACCATCAATTAGTTTCTTTTTTTTTTTTTTCCTTTTGAGAAAACCGTCAGTTAGTATTACATATCAATTCTTTGTGGATTTACATAAATATAATATTTATTCTTCGAGTAATTAATGATAATTTTTACACAAACTATATTAATTCAACAAAATGATTCAATATATTTAATTTAACAGAATTTAATTCAAGAATTAGTTGTATTTCCTTACTTTATGCTGGATTTTTTTTATAAATATTTATATGTATAGTCAAATAAAAGAAAAATTAAAAATTCTTTAAAAATTTTAAGAATTTCTATTTTAATTTTTTATCCTTTAAATTCAATTTAGCTTGTATTATTGAAATTAAATTTTTAATGATAAGTTCAAAAATGTATTTTTACAGTGTATAATTTTTTTTTATCGAAGTGATATATGTACACATTTAAATAAATAGATTAAGAAATTAATATTAATTTACTTTATTAAAGATTTTTAAAACTTATGAAATTAAAATCAAATTATTGATTCATGAATTCACCCAACTTTGTTATTTGTATGAAATTATAAATATAAATTTCATTTCAGTAAAAATCATTTTAAAATTTAAAAATATTTTTAAAATAAGTGATTTCAAAAATTCTACCTTTCTCTGTATTATTCATCAAAATTAAAATTTATTTTATATATAAATTAAAGTTAACTATTTAGATTTGATATATACTAATAACAAATATGCAAATTAAATATTTATAATTACTTAAATCTTAATTGTCACCGATATAAGATTAAAAAAATAAAAATTAGATTATTGAAATAGTAGTAACGGAGAGTTAAATTGAGTTTATATATATATATATATATATATATATATATATATATATATATAAACTATGATTAATTTATTATGAACAGGACCTTCTGGTTTAAGCTGGATCTCGATGATCATTGGAATTTTTTTTTGTAAATTGGGCTCTTATATTGATATAATAAAATGTAACGTAAAATGACATATTATATTTTCTATCTCTGCAATTTATTAATTAAGGAAAAAAAATTCAACAATGTTTATTTTGATGGCTTTTATTTAATGGATAAATCAAACTCACACATGAATGAATGGTTCCTCAAAAAAGCCGACCGACTCCTTGGTGAAGGGAGGGCTGCGCTAAGAAACGCCACCACCCATGGAGGCGAATTAAAATGACTCATGCACAGAGATGGTAATAGAGCGAATTTTGCCTAACTAATTTATGTTCTATACAAACTCTTCATATTGCCTTAAAAAAAATTTTGTGATAAGAATCCCAACTTAATCACCCAACTAAATAAATATTAATTACCATTTCATTAGATTAAAAAATAATTAAATCCCATATAGTATTATTTAAAGGTGTAATTAAGCCTGCCATTTACGTACATGAACCTGAACTCTATAAATACCAGAGCAGAACCACTCTCTTGCAAGCAAGACACACATCTATTTTTCCTTGTTATAGAGCTAGTAGCTATACTCTTTATTTTCTTTACTAATGGCTCAACTAGAGGGCGGTGCCATAGGAACCTCCATACATGGAGTAACTGGTAAAGAGCCAATCTTTGCATTCTCGGTTGATGACATTAAATCATCATCACATCCTTATGCTCACGCTCATGATCACGCCATTAATAAATTTACTTTGCCAGTTGATTCTGAACATACGGCCAAAGTATTTAAACCATTTTCCTTTGCCAATCCTC
>CATIWR010426876.1:0-35433 GCA_949677035.1 Omphalea diandra | reverse complement strand
CTTAGTTCATTTCTCTTAAAAAATGATTTTGAGAAAGGAAAGGTGGACACCACACTTTTTATCAAAAAACACAAGCATGATACATTAATCGTTCAAATCTATGTTGATGATATTATCTTTGGTGCTACTAATGAATCTCTTTGTGAGGACTTTGCTAAGTGTATGACTAGGGAATTTGAAACGAGCATGATGGAAGAGCTCAAATTATTTCTCGATCTATGAATCAAGCAATCTAAGGAAGGGATCTTCATCAACCAAGCTAAGTATACAAAGGAAATGCTAAAGAAATTTGAAATGGATGGTTGCAAAGTAGCTAAAACTCCAATGAACAGTACCATCAAATTAGATAAGGATGAATCGGGTATAGAGGTAGATGAAAAGAGATATCGAGGTATGATCGGATCTCTACTTTATCTTATTTCTTCTAGGCCCGATATCATGTTTAATGTTTGCATGTGTGCTAGGTTCCAATCCTCTCCTAGAGAATCTCATTTGAATGTTGTTAAAAGGATCTTTAAGTATTTGCATGGCACGATACACTTAAGGTTATAGTATCCTAGTGACTCTTCATTTAGTCTCATAGGGTATTCAGATGTGGATTATGTGGGTAGCTTGTTAGATAGAAAAAGCACTTTCGAGACTTGCCAATTCATAGGTGAATGTCTAGTTTCGTGGTTTAGTAAAAAGCAAGTATCAGTTGTCTTATCCACCGCGGAAACAGAGTATGTGGTGGCGGGTTGTTGTTGCACCTAAGTTCTTTAGATGAAATAACAATTGAAGGATTTTAGCAAAGTAGTTGATCACACCCATTAAACGTGATAACACAAGTGCTATTAATCTCTCTAAGAATCTCATCCAACACTCTAAGAGTAAACACATAGACATTATACATCATTTTCTTAGAGATCATATGCAAAAAGGTGATGTTGTGTTAGAATTCATTGACACAAATCATCAACTTGCAAATATTTTCACTAAACCTCTAAATGAAAAATTGATGAACTTCATTAAGAAGAATTGGGAATGCATGATGGAAGCTCCCTAAAGGGAAATTTTTGATCTTATGATTGATTGTTATGTGTGTTTTGCATGGGTGATGATTGTATGAACAACTTTATTATTTATTTCTAGTGGATCACATGTTTTCAAAATTTTCTCATTCTTATCCTTGCTTACTCATAATTTGCGGTCGCTATTCATTATTCACAGTCGCGAATTACAAGTCAATCTCACCCAGCTGTCAAATGTCAAATTGAGATCGCAAAATTTACGTTCTACCTCAAATTTTAGTTAGTTTTTCAAAAATATGACCGTTAACGCGCCTTTTCCCGAGGAAAATTTGTCAGTTACTCACATTTTCTAGAATTCGCAGACGAGAATTAGAGTAACCGTTTAGGCAATTTAGTGATTTGATTTCCAATCGTTTCCTCTCTTCATTTAATTCATATTTAGCCGTTTATGACCGTTTTTACACCCCTTCAACAGTGTTTTCATCACTTCACTACCAAACACTCTTTCTCTCTCTAAAAATCTCTCAAGCCCTCTTCCTCTCTTGCTATGGCTCCAAAGAAATTCTCCAAGGCTAACAAGGGTAAGGTAATGGCTCAACCCTCTGCACCTCCTGCCTTCCATCTCATGAAGGGAATCACCAAGGAAGAAAAAGAAAGATTCAAGGCGAACTCCTCTAAAGTGATTCTCTCAAACAAGATTCCATCAACATTCATGCTGGAGACATTGGGCTTCAACGCTGAAATTCGAGCCTTTCTCTCCAATTTGGGATGGAACGAGTTCATCTTTCGAGATGAACCTAGATAAGAAGAAGTCGTACATGAATTTATGTGTGTCGTGCAACTAAGCTAGAAATTCGATTCGAGAGCCGACCAATACGGGTTAGTGTTCCAGGCCTTCGGCCACCCTTTCTTTATTACCTTCCTCCAATTGTCTTCCCTTTTTAGCTTGCAAGTCGGAGAACACATTCCCTTCATCATCTCCGCACTCGACGTTATCTACTTCGAATTTTGGTTAGAGATTTTCATCGAAACCAAAAGCCAGTTTCCAACC
This sequence comes from Omphalea diandra, assembly GCA_949677035.1. Lineage (NCBI taxonomy): Eukaryota > Viridiplantae > Streptophyta > Magnoliopsida > Malpighiales > Euphorbiaceae > Omphalea > Omphalea diandra. The sequence continues at coordinate 33,372 of CATIWR010426876.1, read as the reverse complement.
CATCCAAACCGACCATTACTTTGTGGATTAATTGATCCATATGAGTACAAAACCCAAAAGCCAGTTTCTTTTGCCCTCCCACATAACAACCATCTACCGTTTTGTTGGAGCATTTGATAAGGAGAAAGAAAAATTCCTCACCAAGAAGCTCCTTCCCTCTCAAAACTTTCTAGACCTAACCTATCTTATAAATGCCAAGGCCATACATCTGGACACATACATCTATACCCTTGGTGCAATAGGTGCAAAGAAGATAGAAACCTCCCAAGCTTCAAAGCGAAAGAGGCTTCAAATTAAAGAAGGTAACATACAAGTGCCTCCTTCTCAACCAAAAACCAAGATAAAGTTGTCTCTTGCCACCATTGATCGCAAGTTAGACAAGCTAATGAGGATGATGAAGAGAAGGTTCCTTTTCCTTTCACATCTTCACAGTGATATGGTGGATCTCTAAGAGAAACTAGGAGTTCCTCCTTACCATCTTCTAGACTTCACCAAATTTGATGATACGTAAGATAAGGAAGGCAACGAAGACAACGTTAAGGATGGAGACGAAGCGAAGGGAGCACAACAAGCACCAGAGACACCATCTTCCGGAGATGATTCTCCACTACTCTAGATTAAGGATCTTTTGTATTTGTTTTTCATTTTCCTTTTTTTTTAACAAATATTGTGATCCTATAGTTATGAATATATAAAACTTATTTCTTTGCAAACATTATAATCTTATGTGATTGATGTTATTCTCTTATCCATTGCATTATGTTTGCTCCTTATGAATACTTATGCATGAATCTCTTTTTTCCCTTATGTACCCTCTTTTTGATCTTGCCAAAGGGGGAGAGATTGTGAAAATCTAAAATTAAGAGGGAGAAAATAATAAAAACTATAACATAAGTTGAGGGGGAGCAACATACTTATTGTTTTTATCAAATTCACTTTTGATTGAATGAAAGATATACTTAGCAAATTTTTTCATAAGCATTCATTGAATAATATTACAATCCAACTTCACTTTCTTGCATCATTTTCACTTTAGGATCAATCTAAGTTGTCAAAATCAAAAAGGGGAAGATTGTTGGACTAGGGTAGTTAACGCTAAGTCTTGGACCTCTTTTGATCTTGACAAAAGGGATTGATCAATTCTAATGTTTCAATTTAGTGTTGTTTTGCAATTTTTTTTTTTTGTTAGTCTTTAAGTTAGAAGTTGGATAAAGATCTTAGTCTTCAAAGAATGTAAAGTGACTTCTAAATCGCGACTGCAATCTAAGATTCATGACCGCGATCCATGAGAAGACTTGCTAGAAACTCAGATAGATGAAATCACGGAGTCATTCTCGGTCGCTACTCATCTAAAAGAAGAACTCCAAAAGTGACAGACGAATTGACGATGTAAAGCTTGCCTCAGTCGCGACCGTGAATTTTGAAGTAACTCAAGATGCAATAAAGTCCACAATCACAGCTTGATAAATGTCCCAAGTAATCGTTGGAAATCAAAAATCGTGATGGGAACTTATTGGTAGCGACCGTGAACTCAAAAGAAGAAGATGAACACTTTTGGCAGAGGAATTCACGTCCAAAGTTGTGTCCTGTATAAGATAAATCGCAACCGTTACTTTTGAGAGCAGGTGAAAGGCAACAACTATATTTTCTTGGTGAACTAATCAGAAGCTGCCACGTGGACTAGCCGTTAGACACAAATGGGGTTTTCCTTATAGAATTTGGAATTCGCAACTGCGAATGAGTAGTAGCAACCGTGAATCAGAACTGACAAGCATAGAATACAAAAATCTATCTAGCACACTTTGATGATTTTGTACCAGTTTTATTGCAACATCTCTTTGGTGGATAGAGGCTATAAATACCTCACTAAACATATGTAAATGCAAGAGAATTGATAACTTTGTACCTAAACTCTTGCAATTTTGCTACTCACTCTTTTCTATTCTTTAAGTCATTGTTGGGTGTGAGCATAAACACTAATTGTAATAGGTTATAGTGTGAGCCTGTTAAAACACTAAGAGAGGTTGTTGTGTGAGTCTGTTAAAACACAAGTGTAAAGGTTGTTGTGTAAGCCTTAAAACATAAATGTATAGGTTATTGTGTGAGTCTTCAAAAGACAAGTATGAAAGTTTGGTTTAAGCTTGAAAACACCTTTGAAATATAGTGGAACACCTAATTTCTATGAATTGGGGAGTGGACGTTGGATTGTTTATACCCGAACCACTATAAATTTTGTGTTTCTTTCCAACTCATTTCTCTTCTCTCTTTCCAATTTTAATTTTTATACACCAATTCAATCCCCCCTTCTTGGTGCCTAAGGCCAACATGATATTTCCATGGATTTAATTATAAGATTACCCAGGTCTCAAAGTGACAAGGATAAAATATTTATTGTCGTTGATAGGTTCAGTAAGAAGCTCATTTTATGACATGTTCTAAAATCAATGATGCAACACATATTACTAATTTGTCATTTAAAGAGGTTGTTCATTTGCATGGCATGCCTAAGACCATTGTTAGTGATAAAGATGTTAAGTTTTTTATTTATTTTTGGCACACTTTATAAAGTAAGTTGGGAACTAAACTCTTATTTTTTATAGTTACACATCCTCAAATGGATTGATAAACTAAAGTAATTAATAAGACACTCGTTGTTTTATTGTGCACTATCATTCAAAGTACTTAAAGCATTGGGAGAAGTGTTTCCTACATATTGAGTTTGCATATAATTCAGTTGTTCATTCTACTACTTCTTTTTTAGCTTTTGAGGTTGTTTATGGCTTTAATCATTTGGCTTCTTTAGATATATTACCTTTGCCTACTAATGAGCATGTTAATCTTGATGGTAAGAAAAAAGTAGATTTTGTGAAGAATTTACATGCCAAGTTCAAGCTAACATTGAAAGGAAGAATGAGTAATATGCTAAGCACACTAAGAAGGGTCGATTAAAGGTTGTTTTTGAACTCGAAGATTGGGTTTAGGTGTATGTACATAAGGAGAGGTTTCGTATAAAAAGGAAATCAAAATTGTAACCTAAAAGAGATAGACCTTTCCAAGTCTTACAAAGGATCAATATTATGCCTACAATCTCAATTTGCCAAGTAGTTGTGGTAATATTTGTGTTACTTTTAATGTTATTGATTTATCTGTGTTTGATGTTAGTGATTTGAGGATGAATCCTTTGGAAAAGGGTGGGAATGATGGAGATCAAGGTGTTAGCCAAAACTTTCCTAAATATTCCCAAGATCTATTGCAAGGGATTAGAGGTCCAATGATTATAGTAATAACTAAAAAGATGAAATAGGCTTTGTAAGGATTAATCATGGAAATGCAAGAGAAAGAGGTTTTTATTGAAGATGTCAATGCATTACAAAGACTAATTACTTATCTTTTATGTTACAGATGATGGAGAAGGCTGAACATATGAAAAACAAAGCTTGGAGACAATTTCAAAGCAATTGGGTGTATTTAGAGCTAATTTAGACCAAACTGCTATAAGGATTTGTCACGCCTGTGATAAAAGTTACAGCCTGCGACTTTTCCTTCTTATGTCTTTTGTCACGCTCGCAAAAAAAGTTGCAGCCTGTGTTGCGTTTGATTCCTGCACCACGTATCAGCCTAAAACTTAGTCAAACTTAGCCATTTTTAAGTTGTTTGCTTCCTAATTAGTTAGGTTTCTTATCTAGAATGAATTTTCTACTTAGATGTTGAATTGGAAATTAAGACTCTTTTTTATGTAGGAAACTGCACTTTTTAAGGCTATTTAAAAGCCTTAGTTGTGTATTATGACTTTACAACTTCAATCATTAATAACATTGAGTTTTGGGCAAATCTTGGTAGAATACAAAATCTAGACTTATCAAAGGGAGTGATCAATATTTGTGGCATCTTCAAGGTTAAGATTTTAATGACTTAGTTTCTTTAAAGTTCTAATTCAATCAACTACAACTTGTTTTCTAGCTTTCTTAACAAAGTTAACAATTCATATAAAGAGTTTTTAGGGCAGGTAACGAGTTCTTTATCCCTATATATAACCAAACATCATCATTTTTCCTTAGTTTTTTTCGAATTATAAACACACCTAAACTCTCGCAAAAGCTCCTCTCCATCCATGGCAACTAAATCAAGCTAGGAGAATCAAGTTTACTTAACATCTTACTTTATCCTTCCAAGTTTAGTTGGTATTTTCTTCTCCTTTTTCAACCAAGTTACCATCTAGCATGTCACTTGTGTGTGTATTTTATAATTGAATAGATGTGTTTATAGTATTTTTTAAGTTATGCTATGATGGAGGAGATGAAGTTTGGTGTTAGAATGACATGAAAAGTGATGTTGTCTTTAAAGGAAAGCTTGGAAGGACTTCACGTGTATGGATTGTTTCTCTTAATTATTGATGACTAATGATTAATTAAATGTTAATTAGTATTCTAATATTTATATTTTGAGAAAAAGAATTGAGCTTAATTGATGTTTTACACCATGGTTGTAATAAAGGTAACACTAATGTCTTAATGAACTTCATAAGTGTCCTTATGTAAATAGCACATGTTTATAATCAAAACTGATGTTGATTGAGGTTCCTTGACATTATTTGATATTCTATACTTATGGTTAGTGTCATATATATGAATGGAAGAAGTGTCCTTCACCTAGTTAGAGTAGAAATGAGCATTAATGTGTTGATGAATGTTAAGTTGTTCATTTTGTGAGTGAGCTTCCTTAGTTGGAGTAGAAATGAGTATTAATGTGATGATGAATGTTAAGTTGTTTGTTTTGCAAATGAGCTTAGTTTGATGGATATATATGTATGTGTGTGTATGTGTGTGTCTCTTTCTTACTCTTTCTCTCTCTCTCTCTCTCTCTCTCTCTACACACACACTACTAGAGATTGTGATATTAATTAAAGCAAGTAGAATTTATGCATTATGGGAAAACGATTTAGCTTGAGATATAAATATTCCTACACCTCCTCAAGTAAACTTAAATTTTCAAGCTTAACATTCATGCATCATATAAGTTATGTCATTTATGGTTAAGTATTTATATACCCATATATATAGATATATTTTATTTATAAATGACTTAAGAATGTATGTTTTTGGCTATATGCATTAATGTTGATGATGATATGTAAAGGCAATGATATTACTTATGTATGTTGGTAATCCTAGAGATGATGGAGGAATTCCTTTGATACATAGCTAACTATGTTTGGATTGAAGATTTGATATGATTATAATATTAAACAAAAGGAATGCATGAATGGCATGGCTAGTGAGGGCATTCCTCAATGTAAAAGTAAGGCATGGTTAGTGAGACAACTCCCCCGCGGGAGATAAAATATTAAGATGAAAGATGAGGAAACTCCCCTAAAGCAAGGATTGGCTTATGGGAAGGAGATGAAGTTTCCCACATTGCCGTAAATGAGGTTTCCAATGGACTTTTGTTACCTTGGTTATTTATATGACATATGCTCATGTGAATGAGTATTTAATGACTTGCATTGATTACTTATATATGTAATATTTTGATGTATGATGTTTTAGCTTAAGAAAGGTAAGAACTTGCATTGATTATTTATACATTCACTGAGCATGAAAGGCTAACATGTTGTATTAGGACTTATGAATATGCATATATTTCTAATAGATTATACTAACTAGCAAGAGGATGCCTCTTATATAAATGATGTAAAATGAGTTATAAAATCCATATATAATATCATTATGATGTTTGTATATATGAAATGGATATAGACCCTATAAATAATACTCCTCAATTAAGGTAGTTTATGTAATTAAGATGAATGATTCTATGAGATGATTATAAATTATTAGGCTTGCTAGTGTTTAAGGCCTCTTAAGCACCTAGCGTCAACACAACTCGAAGGTGAGTCATTACAGGATGATATTAATAGACCTTATTCTCGTAAGTTCAATTAAGTCTTGTTGGGCCTTATGGAGTCGTGATGATTAGAAAAGTTGTTTTGATGTGGTCAATTAGACGAACGTATCAATAATTCAAATGACTTGTCACATCATCATGTCAGTTCGTAGTTAAGAGACTTTTTAAACAAGGAACAACATTATATAAGCTAGGACATGATAAGCAAGGACATGATAAGCATTCTAACTTAGCAAGGACATGATAAGCATTCTAACTTACTCCTCCAAAGGTGCCTTAAGAATGTGGAGTTCTCTCCTGCTCATGCACACACGATTGTGCACATGTGTACACACACATGTTCATGTGCACACACTCACATGCGTATGCACATGCACACACGCGCACACACACACTAATTGAATAACAAATTGCAATATAAAAGCTCGCCCCTATTTTAGACTTGGAAGAGTGAAGACATGCATCAATCACGACTCAAGAATGATACAATTTGGATAACAATCTTTGGATCAGTCACTACTCATGAATGATACAATTTGGCTAATGCTTTTTAGGAAAGATGGGTACGACAAGTTGTTTTTTTTTTATTAATTTCATCCCTGAGTTTAAATTCATAACTTAATAATTCTAGAGATTGGTTCCACAACCATTAAGCTAAAGCTCATAAGTCATGTCAAAAGTTTTTTTTAACACTAATTTGTCTTTCCAAACTATTTTAAAATATTCAATTAGGGATAAAATAACTTTTAGCTCAAATCAGATCTTAATATTTTATTTTAGAGTTATTTAAGGCTAATTGATTTTTTAAAAAAAAAAGAAAAAAGGTTGAATGTGTTATATACACATAAATCTAATGCATCAAAATTAAAAAAAAAATTATAAAAATTAATAAAAATAAAAGTAAATTAAAAAATATAATATAACGATTCCAATCTTAATCTTCATCTTCTTCATTTTCAATCTCCCTTCCTAAATCAAGCAATAAAAAATATTACATATCATCTATTTCTACATCCTATGCATTTTTGTCCTCTTCTCTTTTTGGCTAATTTGACCCTTTGATTGGAATGAGATAAAATAAATAGAAAGAAAAAAGGATAGAAAATAAAAAAATTACAAATTTTCATTATTTAGGAATAGAATGAAAATAAATTTTATTTTTCTCTCTCTATTTTTCCTCCAGAATAAAGAAAAAATGTAATAATTAAAGAAATTATAATAAATTTATAGTTTTGTTATTGATACTTTACTATTTATACTTTATATTGAATGAGAAAAAATAAATCTATTTTATCTTTTTTAACTAAACCCGAATATAAAATAAAATAATTTTTTTTTATTTTTTTATTTTTCTCCCTAAGCAATTTCCCACACTCATCTTCCCCATCCACTCGGCTTACTCCACTTTTTAAAATTCCTTTTCTCTGAAGTCCCTTCAATCAACTCTGCCTCTACTAGGTGTCGCTTCCTCACCTCAACTTGCAGTTCCTCTCTTTCCTTTACCTTTCTCAAATGCACACACTGACATACACATTAGTCACACATCTCAGTCCACCTCAACACTCACTCTCTAACAACATACCCATCTCGTAATTAGGCGGCTGGCCAGGCATAGTGGAGTTGAGCATTTTGATTATGAGGAACACAGAGGGGAAGGGTAATGTTAGGCAATCTTCCTTTTTTGACTAGGTGATTATATGGCCAGGCGTGGAGGGTGTTGTAGGATAGATTTTAGGTCTAATTTGCAAATGATTGTTGGTCACTTAGCGAGGAGGAGGGGGTGTTGTGTGCAAAGACTGGCTGGTCACACTATTTCAATTTGTGAAGCGAATCTCAATGTCAAATCTTACATCTTTTATTTTTAGGCCTTTTTGTGTATTCTCAGTTCGAAATCTGAAGTGAATTTTCTTTGTTGAGCTATTTAATTTGTTAGTTTGAAATTGTTTGAGTGAATCATTGATTTTGAGTGAGTGAAAAGTAATAAGATAAACAAAAAAAAAAAGCCATGAAAACCATCAGGCAAGCTTTCTTAGAAGTGAAAAGGAAAGTAGAGTAGAGATAGCCATCCTGAATCATTATTGCATAAAGAATAGTTATTTCTTTGAATCATCTTCTATTGTGAGTAGAAGAAGGCTGCACTGAGATCAACTTTCTGAAGTTTGATTATCTTTGTTTCCATTTTTTCATTAGGAAACTACTAGCGTAGCATACGAGTTATTTCTTTAGATATGCACAAGACGAGAAGTAAAACCAGATGAGAGAAGAAGAGAAAAAGGAGAAAGAAAAAATATCTAAAATATTTTTATAAATAAAAAATAACAAATAATATTTTTTTATTCTTTTATCAGTGCGTGAGGTTCACACCTGTAATTTATCAACATGGAGAAACAAATCGTATTTGGTTGAGCTGTAGTGCCTATGAAACAATGAGGAGAAGCAGGCATAGAATGCTGTTTACATGATAAAAGTAGCAATTTCCCTTGCGAAGAAACCATCACGAGGTATGTGAATGCTCCCTAGTAACTATCGGTGAGCCCTTTGCTCGTAGAACTTGGAGCACTAAGTGAAATAAAGAATTGTTGCTTGCCCCAAATTGTGGCCTTCTGGAAGTACACTTCATATCAAATTGTAAACCAAATAAATGAGAGATGGAAAATGTTTAATACTTCATCTGAATTCATTTAAGGCTCAAATAAATGAGAGATGGAAAATGTTTAATACTTCATCTGAATTCATTTAAGGCTTTTCCATATTCATGTAAACTCGGAAATTCTATAGAAATTACCATGTATTTTTTTCTTCTCAAAACTATTATGAATACGTTAGGACTTCCTCTCCTCCCACAGAAGTCAAAATGAAATATTCAAGTTCTTCCCGAAAATTTTTTTAAAAAAAATATATAAAAGATCAGTTTATTCTCATATTCAACTGCCCTGACCACGCAAACGTTTCAACAGCCACTTCTTTCTCAATCTGTCATTTAATTTCATGAACATTCCAGCTCTCTTCTGTTCAGATGAAAGATATTCACAAGCATCAATAATCAAGTCATCATCAAAGCCTGGTATATTCTTCACCATCTCAAAAACCCTATCTTCTGTTAATGCATCAGCTATCTTACCAATGTTCATAGCAATGGCTCCCATCAATTCCACCATGACATCATGAGCACGTCTCCTCTTGTTTGACTGTTTGGAATGCGATGATAAAGGACTAGACCTCATCTGCTGAGATGATTCTTGCATGTCATCAGCAGCAGTATCATGACTCGATTCTTCACCAATCACCAAATGTAATGGAGTTTCTGCATGGTCTTTATTGTCCTGTACACGATCAATAACAGCTTTGGCACCAGTTCCAAAGCTACTTGCCTGCTCATTGCCAACAATAATTCGCAATTCATTGAAGTTCTCAATAGATTTTCACACAACTGCCTTGCATCAGGATTTTTCTGAAATAGAATAGAAGGAAAGTGAAAAAAGGAAACATGCAAGTCACAAAAATAACTTGACAACAATGACCAAAATTTCTCAGAATAACCTCCATGAGTGTGATTTGTTAACTCTTTCAGAGTTCTTGGGTGAGAAGATGAAATAAAAAGATAATGGTGAGAATACAGCAGCTAGAAAATGGTAAATAGTAAATATTTGTGTCAACTATCAACCATTTCTGATATGAGCTCGGGGAAAAGATATCACAATTATATATGTTATCACTGTTTCAAAATCATTTGATCTTATTGTGCAACATAGCGAGTTTTGAGCTCCTTATCACAAGTCTATTATGGTGTTATATTGACATGCACCAAGTTGCTTATTAATGTGGTTGCATTTATGCATAGAATAAGGACCATACCTTAATGTATTCATTCCATTTGGAATTGCTAGGTACAATCATCTTTTGTCTTTCATCCCGCTCAAATCCACTATAAGAAAGAAGATCTTTCACAAGTCCATGCTGTTTCTTCCACGTTTTTAAGCGGTTCCTAATGTTTTCCTTTTTTAACTCCAATGCAAACTTTTTGGTCAAAACAAAAGAGCAGCTGTATAAGCTGCAGGCCTAAAACTTTTCCCAAGCTTATTTCCAAGTAACACCTGCTTGAGCAGCAGCTCTGTTAAGCAACAATCCATTTCATCCGTCCAGGATATGCACTTCCTTTTCTCTTTTGCATTTTGACACCACTTGTAAAATGTATCCTCAGCATCAGTGCCTGCAGCCAAATTAAAATTACTATTGCACCATTCAGAGAACTTTCATGGGGATCATCACAGCCAACGATAATGCTCAGTTCATCATAGTTATTAAAGACCCAGCCTTGAATTTGCCTTGCTTCAGGATTCCTCTGCTCCAAAAAGGAGTCAAAATAAGACATGATTTCATATCAGCATAACAAAATGTTCATGATTATACTATTAGTGAAATGTAAAGAAAAAGGTTAGATGTATGCCTCACCCTGATATATTGATTCCATGCATAGTCACTTGCAATGACCATCTTTGTTCTCTCATCCCACTCAAAGTCATGATGCTTCAGGACTTCCTTAACAATATCATACTGTTTCTTCCATGTTTAGAGACGGTTTTTAATATGACCTCTTGTCAAGTCAAGTTGAAACCTTTGATTCATAGCTGATACAGCTGCAACATATGCAGCAGGTTTTAATTTGTTATCCACTTTATTTTTATTCCCTATTCTCACTTGCTCCATGAGGATCTTGCTGAGACAACAGTCCATTCCATTTGTCCACATCATGTTCTTCGATTTCTCTTTCACTCTGCTACCTTGAATAGGAGAGACGTCAACATTCTCCAAATTCTCTTTATGATTGCCAAAAATGAGACATAACTGATCATAGTTCTTGATTACTTTTGCACGCAAAATCCTAGTATCAGGATGAGTCTATGAAGCAAGAAAAAGATTGAGCATGATAATAAGATCAGAATTGGTATGGTCTATATATGAACAAGAGGATACTATTTAAGCTGACTATATGTTTAAAGTTTGTGTTCGACTTTCAAACATTGTGATGAAATAAAGCTTCTTCCAGAATTAGACTCAAAGATGAAAGTAGCTTCTCCATTAGAACAGAGTTAATCTAAGATTTAAGTAATTATGTCCCCATTAGTATCACATCTTGCATATGCATTAACAAGTTTGGTTAAGTACAACATGAGTTAGTAACTCTCGTTTTATCAATTTTCATGAGAATAACTTCTACATTATCAGAGCATTAAAAGATATTAAGAAAGCCTTCAGAATTGAGAAGTCACTACTAATCACAACCAATTGGGCAACAAATTTATTTGTGCAATCCAAAGACAGCACAAACTAGTGACCCATGAAAGTAATTTAACATTTGATACTCAGAATTTATAAAACATCAATAGTCCATCAATGAATATACAGGTCCCAAGAACTGAAAGACAAAAGATTGTAATTGGCATCTGAATTTACATGGATGCTTTGTCAAAGTATGCGCCTTACCTTGACATAGTCATTCCAAATTGAATTATCAGCAACAATTATCCTTCACTTCCCATCCCATTTGAACCCAGTATGAGCAAGCAATTTCTTCATAATCCCATACTGTTTCCTCCAAGTTCTAACGTGACTTTGAATGTCGCCCTTTGTCAATTCAGGGCCAAATTTTTCATTTAAAGCAGAAAGTATGGTTTCATATAATTCACGCTGTAAGATGTTATCTATTTTGTGCCCCCTTCTCACTTCCTCCACAAGAATCTTACCAAGGAAACTGTCCATTTCTTCTGTCCACCTCAACTCTTCAGTCTGCTTGTTGCCATTCTGAAAATCAGATACATTAGCACTGCCTATGTTATTCTTGTTATCAATCCAATCCATTTCAATTTCAGCATCATTATCAGAATACCCTGCAATTTTTGGATCATCACCAATGATAATACATAACTCATTGTAATTCTCAATGACCCTTGCTCGGAACTGCCTTGCATCAGGGTGCACCTGTTCATGACATGACACAATAAATTGAGAAGCAAGCTAGAAAAACTAATCAAGAATGTAATTTTAATCCATGAATTTACCTTGATATAGTCATTCCATACTGAATTATCAGCAACAACCATCTTTTGTGCTGCATCCCACTCAAAACCTTTATGATGTAGGAGATCCTTTAAAATCTTAAACTGCTTCTTCCATGTTTTTAAACGATTCTTGATGTGTTCCTTAGTCAAATCAAGCCCAAACTTTTCACTTATGTTTGTTACAGCAGCCAAATATGTTGCTGGCTTTAAATTTGCATCCAATTTGTTCTCCTTTCTGGTTTGCTCAACAAGAATCTTGGCAAGGCAATCATTTGTCCATACCATGTATTTCACCTTCCCTTTAGGAGGGCAACTACAACTCAAGAACACTTTTTGATACATGCCTGAAACTTCATTTAACATAAAGCAACAATTTGTTCATTATTTTAAGAAAAACCTCAATTTGAGCTTTGAATTTTTACATTTTCCTCTGAACTTGTCAATTGTTTGCTACTAAACTATAAACTTTACAGTTTGAGAATATTGAGAACCTATTTAATTTATAAAAGTTCTAAACATGAGAAAACTGCAGTAACAATGGCTTTCAAAACAAAAATTACATTAGTTTTCAACAAAATGATAAAACTTGAATTTAGTAACCACATCTATTTTTTGGCACTTTCCCATCATTATTTTCACTGAAGGGAAGGAACCATATATTGCTTCTCTAAATACTGTGGAATAAATCCGTATGATAATCATTTGATTATTTTTTTTAAAACTAATCTGCAAATTTTCACGTTTGGATTAAATGTAGAATTCAATTTTCAATTTATATTACTGGGTTGTACTTAAAGTTCATAGCTTTAATAATAGATTGTATCCTTTGTTAGTTTACAGTTCATTTGCGATTTCTGTGAATTCTGATAGAATATGACTCTCGAGCATGAAAAAAATTCATAGAAATTAGAATTAAAAATTTATAGAGTGAATTCTCTGACATACCAAACATGACAAACGTGGAATTGTAAATGAAAGAATGACAAACTCACAATACAACTTTGATCATTAAATAGAGAAAATGTGATGCTATGCCTACCGCTATCCGCTGTAAGCGCGAATTATAAATATTCCAAAGCCAATAAATAATGTCTCCACTAACATAGTTAATTGCAGCAGTAATCCTACACTATCACCGTGAAATAAATAGAAACATTTGATCAACAAATAGAAACTGAAAGGCGAGGAGAGGAGATTACGGATTGTTTTGTTTTGCAGAGACGCTAGGGTTTAAGTCTGTGACCTGATCGCCAGAATAAAGAGCTAATGCACCACGCAGTGTGGGTTTTAGAACGCGAAAAACTTCAAATTCTTGAATATAAAGGGTAAAAATGGTAATTGATTATGAGACTCAACGTGTGTGTATATATATATAATATTAGACTAAAATTTTCTTTTCTTGGATGATTTAAAACATACATTTTTCTAATCATTAAAAATTAAAATCTAAATTGTTAAAGGCATATTATTATAACAGTCTAATGTTTTTTTAAAATATTTAGCATTGTTATAATAGAAATGCTGAGAAAAAAAAAAGAAGTGATTTTCTTTCTCAATTAATAATAATTTTTATGATATAAATTTAAAATTCAATAATTGATTTTAAAATTTTACAAAAAGAAGCTAGTTATAAATAGTAAAAAAATCTCAAAATATAGAAATGTTGTTTAATCAATAATTATAATTCTTACATAACAATACAAAATATAATTTAAAAAGATAAATTAAATTCTCATAATCACTTAAAGTAAGTTGAAAATTGAGATTTCAAATAATCAGGAGTATAACATCGATTACTTTAATTTTTCTAACTCAAAAATTTTTTAAACAAACAAATATTATAAAAATTACTTTAAATAAAACATTAAAATTAAAATAAATTCATAATGTTTAAAATTAATTAAATTGATCAATAATTTAAATTTAAATTCTATCTATCCGAATAATTAGCCCAATTTGATCTTCAAATACTTATCAAGAGTGCACAATTAACTCCCTTAAAACTACAAGAACTTGAACTTTTTAGGGCTGGGCTATGTTTTAGTTTCGTATTCAAGTAATATTGGATGTGTTATGAGTTCAAAATGAAGTTAGACAATTGTTATATAGTGGACCCAAATCTATATTGCATCATGAACTTAACTTCAAAATATATTATTTTATTAAAAGAGAGTCTAACATTCACACGTGAGAGACTATATGATAAAGAGAATAAAAGAAAATTTGCGCCATTTGATTTTCTTTTCTCGTCTTCAACTACGATTTCGTGTTTCATCAGTTTATTGCTTTCCTTCGACTGTCCATGCTTGCATATCTTATTCTTTTAAAAACCTAACTGTTATCTCTATATTTATTCCCTCATTACATGTTTTGAGAATCTCAGTAATACTAGTATTTTATGCTAGAAAAAAATATTTGTTTTTAGATTGTTCATATCTAATATCGATAGTTACAATAAGGAAAATAGTTTTTGTTATGCTAATGAAATAGTTGTTTTATTTGATTTTTATTTCTTTGTGTTTATATACATTTATAAACAAATATATCTACATTACTCTAAAACCAAACATGCAGATATATTAGTATTGAAATATATGTATATTAGTATTTAAATATATGTACATTGGAATTGAAATAGAATTTCAATGTATCTATAGTTCAATAATAATGAACCCATACTTTAAAACAAATATGCCAAACATGTAGGTACATTAGTATTGAAAAATAAGTGCATTAGTATTTAATTATATGTACATTGGAATTGAAATGAAATTCCAATGTACCTATAGCTCAATAATAATGTACCTATAATTTAACAATGTACCTATAGCTCAATAATAATTCTTGACTCCGATAGGTAAATTTTTGCTGGCCGAAATAAAATACACTTGCAAGGTGGGAAATAGACTATCAAATTCATCTATTTCTAATCTCAATTTTCAAAGATGTTTCTTTCCCATCCTCCAGGCTAATGAGACCCTCAGTAAATTCATTTTTATGGTGTTTATTTCAATAATTAATGAATTTAGGGTATTTTTAAAAGAAAAAAGTCTAAGGAGATTGAATATTAACTTTTCTTTATTATGTAATAAATACTTAATTATTAAATTACTAATTGCTAATTCAAGCATTATGTGAACTGTGACATAAAATTTTATAAAATTATAAATTAAAATTTTTATATTATATTATATAACAAATCATAATAAATTATTCTTAAATTATTGAAGTTATTTTCAATTTTTAAATTTCTTTTATTTTCTTGTGTGTATTTTTCTTTTTTTTAATTAGCTATTTTTTAATTTTTCAATTATGGTATCATCTATCAATAGTATAAAATTTTTAATTTTTTATTTGTCCTTATGTTAGTTTGATAAATAGCAAACACTAATTACAAATAATTTCAAAGATTATAATTAATTATATATACATTTATTGGTCCTTGTGCACCAAGAAGGGGGTTAAATTAGTGAAAATTTAAAATTTTGGTGGGTAAACAAACAACGCAAAGTTAAAAGAAAGAGTAGAAGAAAAGTAAACATGAATGATTCGGGTGTTAACTAATCCTACATCTACTCCTCAATCTTCCAATTGGATATTTCACTAACTTTAAGTAGTGTTTTACAAGCTTATACTTAACTTTACACAATGTGTTTTCAAAAGCTAACACACAACCTTTATAAGTATTTTTCTAAGGCTTATACTTAACCTAAGTAAGACTTTTTTTTTATACACAAATCACTCCAAAACCCAAACCTAATAGTGTTTAATGGCTTACAACCCAAACCTAGTAGTGTTTAATGGCTTACACCTAACCTTTATAACTCAAGTATAAAGAAATTAAGAGTGGAGAGTTGAGAAATAAATTTGCAAGAGTTTGGCCATAATAAATTGTTATTCTCTTGCATTTAAGACCATTTGATAGAGTATTTATAAGTTCTTACCACCAAAAAGCCATTACAAATGAAACTATATCTAAATCTCTAATGTTGGTGGCAAAATCCTACATTTAATGCTTGTTAAATTGAAATCGTGATCATTACACTCCAGTCATAGTCGCAAGTCACAATTCGCTTTGGATTTTGCTTATTCGTGGTCGAGAACTTCAATTGTGTCTAAAAGCTAGTTAACATGGTAGTTTGACATTGGTCTTTTAGAAAACTAGTTGTTGGATCCCTCCAAAGAATGTTAAATGTTGCGGTCATGAGCTAAGAGGACAGGCCACAACTTCCACTGCAAAACAAACTAGTTGATTAGAGATTTTGATTAAGTCATATTGCAATCTTTGTAGTGACTTTTGAACTTCTGACAATTTCTTTGACACTTGGCCTGCCCTTATTGGTTGCTTGAAGTCCCTCCATAATGATTTGAAGGTAGCGGTCATGACATCCACCATGATTGCTACAACAAATCAAACTATATTAAATGTTTCCTATATTTCTAGGAATAATAGTTGCGGCCTTTGAGTTACGATCACGATTTATGAGTTATTATCCATATTTTAAGCTTTCTATTTCCATTCAACTTCCAAAGAGTTGTTAATGTAATTCTTACAAGAACAACACTTAAAATTGATAGTAGAACCTTTCAATTTATATTGTCAATGTCAAAAGAAAGTTTTGACTTAGGTTTGACCAACTTAGTCCAATAATCTCTCCTCTTTTTTATTTTGACAATCTATATTGAATATGCAAAGGATAAATAACCAAATATGCATATTATTAAGTATTTTAAGGGTTTTGGATGTCTATTAAGATGTTAAATTAATAATCATTTAATGAGTCAAAGTGATAGATATAGACTAAGGCATAAAATGTCAAATATGTAAAAGTATTGCCCTTAATCCATACTCTCCCTTAATCAAGTTAATAATTCCAACTTTAATTATTATCTTTTTGCATAAGGAGTTTAATTTCTCTCTTCTTTTGTCAAGATAAAAAAGAAATCGGTTTGGAAATGAGGGAATAAGGAAAGGGAATGTTCATAAGTTTCAATCAAATTTGAATAATAACAACAAATATAAGCAATTTTCACTAGTGAATGTAATAGAACACACATCACAAGATGATAAATTGTTGAAATACAAAGCAAATGAAAATTTCATTAACATAAAACATAATTACACATATAATAGTTCAAGCATATAGAGGTGTTTTATCATACATACTAGGGCCATAATAAAACAAAACATAAAAACAATTTAAAAATAGAAAAGAAACATTGAAAGAAAATTCTAAAAGGTTGGAGAAGATTCACTATCTTTAACAACATTATCATCTCCATCATTATTTTATTGATCATTTCCTCCAACTTGGCTGCAACCTTGTGCTTGGTTACCCTCTTCTTCTTCTTCTTATCCTTCTACCTTATCTTGAGTGTCCTCCGTGTCTTCAAAATCTTGAAGATGGCCAGGAGTGGCTCTAACCTTCTTTTACAAATCAACCAAATCACTATGGAGGTGATAAAAGAGATGGAATCTTCTTTTTATCATCCTCATGACCTTGTTCAGCTTCTTATTGATAGAAGAGAGTGAGATAGGAGCATATTTGGTCTTAGACTTTACCTTGGATTGAGATGGGGCTTATGAAGGGACAATTTCTTTTTGTGGTCATTCTTTAATCACCAATCTTTTCCTCTTTGAGATTTGAGATGCCTTTTATTTCTTTGTTTCATATGCACCTAAGATATATTCATAAGATTCGAGTTTGATGGCTTTGGCATTGATGAGATAATTAAGATCAAGGAAATTTTTACTTATAAGGTATTTTATTATGAGATAGGCTCCTTTTTCATCATAAAGAGGCCCTAACAAACCGATAAATAATGGTTATATAGGAAGGAAAGGGGAATTGACTCTTGATTTTGAGGCTCAATTAAGCCAATTGATCCATAAAATACCTTTCAGTTTGGATGGTTTTGTTTTGGGTAAGGCAATAAAGGAAAACAAGATCCTTTTGAGAAACTTTTTCATTATCATCACCCCTAGTATTGATGGAGTATGTGATAATTCTATGGAAGAGCAAAAAAGAGAAGGATTTAATGTTCTTGAGAAGGGAGCCTTTAGGGTCATGTCTGTGTTCTATTGAGATTTGGGACCAAAACTCAGAATAAATGAGATCAAGAAAAAATTTTAAAATGAACCCTATCTCTAGTTTCAAAATTGAACAAAAAGCAAAGTTGCTCATAGGTGATGTAGTATGGCTTACCAAAATAGTGAAAAAAAATATCATACATATTTGCCTTTATATTGGCACCCTTACTTATCTGTATAGTGCACATAAACTTTTGCACTATCTCCTCATAATTGGGTTCCTTACAAAAAAAAAAATTCATTTCATCTTAACTTTAAGAGGAATGCCTTGATTTCACCCTCAATCCTAAGAGTTGTAAGAAGAAAGGTTGAGGGGATCTTGTTCGGTTGTATTATCTTTATGGAGTTTGCCTTATATCTCTCTTTATCTTCCTTTGTTATGCCCTTCATAAGATGGAGAGGAGGGGGACCTTAAGATGAAGATAGTTAGGCAATGCCCTTACCCTTTTTTATCCTTAAGGATTTCCTAGGGCCCACGAGTGATGATGCAGGGTATAGAGAGGACTAGAAGAGGAGAAATGAAGAGAAACTTAAGGGAAGATGAGATTTGATGAAAGAGAAAATGAGGAAAGTGTAAAGAAATAGTTAAAAGGGGTTTAAATAAGTGGGAAAAGGGTGTTAATTGGTGAAAAATGGTTAGAAAGGCATTAAATGAGGGAGTTGCAACATTTGGGACACGACTAGTCATTACCTAGCAGTTACATGTAAGTCGTAACTACAACTAGCATGTCACGACCAAGAGTTATGAAATCCCTAAGTAACGACAAAAAAATCTTCAAAAAGGTATGAAGATAATGGTCAAGGACATTTGAAATTCAAAAATTCATAATGGTGACCTTATGTCATGATTGTGAATTATGAAAAGTTAGAAATTTAAAAAAAGGCTTGCAAGCAGCGAGCACAACCACATGTCTCAATTATGAATTAGAAGCCAATTTTGGAAAGCAACTTAAAATGAAGTTTTAAACATATGGCCCATACCTAGTATGATTAAATTAATGTTTAATGATCAATTCATGTAAATGAACATGGAAAAGCTTAATCACACATTGAATTGGTCATCCAACACATCAATCAAACATATATATCCAACAAGCACATCAACCAATATCACAAGAAAATAATGATATCCATTTTCATCCTAAGGAGCTTCCATCAAACATCTCAAGTTCCCTCTTGATGAAGTTCATTCTTTTTTAATTAAGGGATTTAATGAAAATATCTGCAAGTTGATTGTTAGTGTCAATAAACTTTAACACCATATTACCATTTTGCACATGATCTCTAAGGAAATGATGTCTAATGTCAATGTGTTTGCTTTTTGAATGTTGGATGGGATTCTTTAAAAGATTTATTGCACTAGTGTTATCACATTTGATGAAAATGTGATCAACCTCTTTGCCATAATCCTTGAGTTATTGTTTCATTTAAAGGACATGGTGTAACAATAACCTATCACTATATATTCCACTTCGATGTTAGATAAGACAACTAAAAGTTACTTCTTGCTAAACCAAGAAACTAAACATTCACCAATAAATTAGCAAGTTCTAGAAGTGCTCTTCCTATCTAAAACTACTAGCATAATCTGCATCTGAATAACTGAGAAGACTAAAAGATGAATTCCTAGGATACCACGGTTTTAAATACATGGTTCCATAAAGATATTTCAAAATTCTTTTAATCATATGCAAATGAGATTCTTTAAGACGAGATTGAAATTTAGCACATAAGCAAACATTATACATGATATCGGGTCTAGAAGCAATAAGATAAATGAGAGTTCCAATCATACCTCTATACTTCTTTTCATCAATAGGCTTATCCAATTCATCTTTATCAAGCTTTATTGATGCACTCATTGGAGTCTTAGATACTTTGCATCCATCCATGTTAAACCTTTTGAGTAGTTCATTTGTGTACTTGGCTTGGTTAATGAAGATGCCTTATTTGGTTTGTTTGATTTGAAGACCAAGGCAAAACTTAAGCTCATCCATCATGCTCATCTCAAATTTCTTAGTCACACACTTAGCAAATTCCTCACAAAGAGATTTATTAATAACACCAAATATAATACTATCAACATAAACTTGAACAATAAGTGTATCCTTGTAATGCCTTTTTACAAATAATGTAGTGTCAACCTTGCCTTTTTAAAAATTATTTTTTAAAAGAAATAAACCAAACCTTTTATACCAAGCGCTTGGAGTTTGTTTCAAATCATACAAGGTCTTAGTTAGTTTGAAAACATGATTTGAAAATTCATGAGACTTAAAACTTAGAGGTTGTTTAATATAAACTTTCTTATCAATGAAACCATTTAAGAAAGTACTTTTAACATCCATTTGAAATACTTTGAAATTCATATGACATGAAAATGCTAAAAGAATCCTAATGGCTTCTAATATTACAATGGGGATAAATGTTTCATTGTAATTAATGTCTTCTCCTTGGTTATAACCTTTACAACAAATCTAGCTTTATTTCTAGCTATGGAACCTTACTTATCTAACTTGTTCCTAAACACTCATTTGTAACCTACAACTGAATGTTCCTTAGGCCTAGGGACAAGTTTCCAAACTTTGTTTCTCTTAAATTAGTTGAGTTCTGTGTAGCAATTAACCAACTTTCATCATTAAGAGCCTCATCAATAGACTTTGGCTTAATTTCAGAAACAAAAGTAAGATTATTATCTTATGCATTCAATTAATCTCTAGTACATACAACTTTAAAGGCCTTACTAATGATTAAGTCCTTTGGGTGGTCCTTAGAGTACCTCTAATCCTTGGGAAGTCCTTAAGCTTAATTCTCTTCTTGTTAAGTTTGGACTTAATCTTCCTTTTAAGTTGGCTCTTAAGCTTCAATGTCTATCTCCATTTTCTTTAATATGGAATTAAGCTCTAATCTCTTAAAGTCACTTACAAGATCATCAACAAAAGAACCTTTCATAATATCAAATTTACTAGATTCATCAAACACAACATTCATTGACTTTTTAACCACCATGGACTTCTTGTTAAACACTAGACTTCGCTAATTATGGAATAACCTAGAAAGATGCCTTAATCAATTTTAGAGATAAAATTTCTAAGGTCATCCTTGGTATTCAATATGTAGCATTTACATCTAAAAACTCTAAGGTATGAAAGCTTAGGCTTTCTTCCATTCTATAACTTATAAGAGGTTTTGTCTTTTAAAAACTTTATTTGCAATGTAATAAGAGATGTTGATGTCTTCAGCCTAAAAGTAATTAAGAAGAGAATACTTATTGAGCATAGTCCTAGCCATTTAAATAAATGTTTTATTCTTTCTCTCTATAGCTTCGTTTTATTATGGTGTTCTAGGAGTTAAAAAATTATGTGAAATCACATTCTCTAAGCAATAGTTTCAAAAGATTCATTTTAAAATTCTTTTCCATAGTCACTTCAAATAGAAGAAATGGAGTAACCCTTTTTCATTTTGAACTCTTTTCGCAAAGCTTTTAAAAGCATTTAAAGTATCACTTTTATAAGATAGGAAACTAAGTAAACCTTGAGTAATCATCAATAAGCATAAATACATAATATTTTCTACTAAGGCTAACATTTCAAGTGGATCCAACTAGGTCCATATGAACGAGTTGAAGAGGCCTATATGTACTTATAATATTTTTAGTATTGTAAGATGTTTGGTGTTGCTTTCCCATTTGATGAGGTTTACATGTCTTATTCTTGGTGAACTTGAGCTTTAGAAGACCTTCCATTAGTTCTCTTTTAGAAAGATGTTGGAGAAGTTCCATGCTAGCATGACTTAGTATTATATGCCAAAGCCAAGACTTATTGCTAACAGAGATAAGACATTTGAAAGATTAGTTAGTTAAATTGTCTAAGTCAATTAGGCATTTATTGTCCAGCTTTTCACCTTTAAAGACTACCTTTTTATCTACCAAAGTGGTAACTCAGCATCCTCGATGGTCAAAAGTTACTTTGTCACCTTTATCATATAATTAACTTACACTTAACAAGTTATGTTTCAAATCATCAACCAAAAGCGCATTATCAATGAGGGGATAACGTTTCTTACCTGTAATTTCAATGTCAATTACCTTACCCTTGGTATTATTTTCAAATGTGACATTACCAATATTCCTTAATGGATATGATATGATTTTATTTCTAGTCATATGCTTTGAGCACCCTCTATCTATATGTCAATCATTGTCTTTCTTGGTGGCTTTCAAATATTCCTACATAACAAAACAATTTCACTTTTATTTAGGTACCCAAGCATACTTAAGTCATTAGGGGTTAGACTTGGAAGGGTCTTTCAATTTGAGATGTGTCTTCCTAATATAGAAAAATATATCAATATGCTTAAACTTCATGCAATAGTGTCATCAGAGTTTAGACTTATGAGTTTTTCTCTTATGAATCACTTTAGTATGAGTAGGAGGTCTTATCATGCTTTGGCCATGAAAGTGCATGTAAGTGCAAGAATGATTAGGAGCAAAAAATAAGTTTTTATGTGTGTGCCTTTTAGTGTACATAAAAGCATGGTTTGCTCTTTGAGGCTTAGTCTTAGAGCCTTAGAGTGCTTTTCCCTTACCTTTAGGTTTAAAGGACTTAGTGTTAAGAGCACTTTTCTTCCCAATTACCTCTCTACTAGAAGTTTGAGGTGTTGATCCTCTAATGAAGATGAGAGGAGAGGATGTAGATGAGAAGGCACAATTAAAACCAAGACAATGTCTCATAAAAGGTGGTCTTTGAGATACAATGAGTATTTCCAAAGCTTTTTTCTCTTTGTGAAATTTTGAGATGGAATTTCTTAACTCAATGACTTTATCTTTTAAAGAATCATTTTTTTCCTCAAAGAGTCAAGAAAGGATAAAGTTTGGAAAGATGTTCTAAAGATTTCTTGAGTTCCTCATTAAAAGACCTCAAGCCATTTACAAAATCATTTAAGCATTTAAATTCATCATCAAGAATATAACACTTTTTCTTATAAACTTTTATTTTAGATTTGTATTTATCACATCTCCAAGACATGGCTTCAAGAAGCTCATAATCCTCATCCTCATATGCATTATAATTATCACAAGAATAAGAAGAAACACTTACCTCATTGGAGGAGTCCTACTTACCTCATTGGAGGAGTTCTCTTAAACTATGAAGTAAAAGTTGGCAACCTCTTCATCTTCATCTCTTTCACTTGAGTCATCATCTCATGTTGCTTTAAAGCTTTTTTTTTTTTGTCACTGTCCTACTTTTTTTCCTTCTTTAGCTTAGGACAATTGGATTGAATGTGTCATTGTTGTCCATATTCAAAGCAAGTTACATCATTCTTTTTTTCCTTGAAGTTGGAAGATGACTTCTTGACATTCCTTCTTTTCTTTCTTCTTTTTACGAGCTCTTTGGATCTCCTCGATAGCATGACAAATTCTTCTTTCTCTTTCTCACTTTCATCATTTCCACTTTTGCTTTATTTCACCTCTTTGTCTTTGCTAGATTATTTGAGAGCAAATGTCTTCTTTTAACCTTTTTCTCCTTGAGCTCTCATCTTCTTCATTTCTTCTTTAGCACCATTTTATGAGTAAGGAGTTTGCCCATGAGAACATTGGTTGGCACTTTGATTGACTTCTTGTGTACTATGTACCCTTGCCCCAAATTTCTCCATAAGAAGCATTTTGAGGATTTTGGTGTTTACCACATGATTGTGAGAACTCTTTCATACATCTTCATGTTATTGATAATGGCAATGAGTCTAGTTATCATTTCGGTGATGGATTCATTCTCCTTCCTTAT
Source organism: Omphalea diandra (assembly GCA_949677035.1). Taxonomy (NCBI): domain Eukaryota; kingdom Viridiplantae; phylum Streptophyta; class Magnoliopsida; order Malpighiales; family Euphorbiaceae; genus Omphalea; species Omphalea diandra. The sequence goes on along the minus strand of CATIWR010426876.1, from coordinate 9,538 downwards.
GAAGAGCTCTCATTCGATCACACACATCTCTAATCTACTGGACTTCACGAGTGTTATACGCTCTTGGTAGTTTTCTAAATCTTTTCATATTCCATCCATGGTTTAACAATGTTGAATTTTACCAATTTTTTTTCTCTTGACATGGAACTTAGGAGAATTGTTATTGCCCTTTTGTTCTTCCTATTTGTCTTCCTATGACCTTCAACCCATTCTTCTCTTAAGATCAATTCTTCCTTACCATCCACTATTTTAGTGGGTGGCTTCCAAAGCTCCTCAATCTTTCAATTGGGTATTTCACTAATTCTAAGTGGTGTTTTACAAGCTCACACTTAACTTTACACAATATATTTTCAAAGGCTAACACACAATCTTTACTGGTATTTTTCAAAGGCTCACACTTAACCTAAAGTTTTTATATACAAGGATCACTCTAAAACCCAAATCCAATGATGTTTAATGGATCACACCTAATTTTTACAAACTTAAGTATAAAGAAATTAAGAGTTGAGAGTTGAGAAGTAAATTTGCAAAAGTTTGTCCATAATAAATTGCTAATGTCTTACATTTAAGACCTATTGGTGGTGTATTTATAAGTTTCTATGATCAAAGAGTCATTACAAATGAAACTATACCTAAATCTCTAAAGTTGGTGGCAAAATATTTCTTTTAATGCTTGCCAGACTTAGATTGTGGTTGTTGCACTACAATCGTAGTTGCAAGTCACAATTCATTTTGGATTTTGGTTATTCCCGGTCGAGAACTTTAATTATGTCTAAAGGCAAGTTATATGTGGCAGTTTGACATTGGTCTTTTAGAAAATTAACCACTGGATCCCTCTAAAAAAGGTTGAATGTCACAGGTCCAAGCTAAGAGGACTGACAGTGACTTCCACTGCTAAACAAACTAGTTAATTAGAGATTTTGATCAAGGCAGATCATGGTCGCTACCAATTGGTCATTGTCATGACTTTTGAGCTTCCAATAGTTTCTTTGACATGTGGCTTGCCCTTATTGGTTGCTTGAGTCCCTCCATAATCATTTGAAGGTAGCAGTTGGGACATCCACTATGACTCTTATCGCGAATCAAACTGGATCAAATGTTCCCAAGTTTTATGACAATAGTGGTCATGATCTCTGAGTCACAATCGTGACTTAGGAGCTATTATCCATACTTTGAACTTTTTACTTCCATTAAACTTTCAATGACTTTCTAACATAATTTCTGCAAGAACAACACTTAAAACTGATATTAGAACCTTTCAATCTATATTGTTGAGATCACAAGAAAGTTTTCACTTAGATTTGACCAAACTAGTCCAACAATATTGATTTATTGATTAGCTTAGAATCAATCAATACATATAGTTAACTATGATCTTAAAATTTATTTGAGACAAAAACTTATTAACAATCATATTATTTAACACATAAGCAAATAAAAGTTCTTTTCATTTGGCACATAGAACTATCTAATTTTTTTTAAAAAAATATAAGTAATTCAAAAATAAAGTTAAAATATTTTCATATATTATTTATTTAAAAAATAAATATTATTTACTTATATTTTATAATGAATACTTTAATTTTATTGACATTTATAAAATATTTTAAATAATATATTCAGTATTAATATGTAGAATGTGTGAAAACCAATATATATTTATTAGTTGTCCACTTAGGCATTGTGCAAACTATGTAAAAAATTTATAAAATTAATATATTAAAACACTAAAATAAATAATTTTTAAATAAATTTAATTTAATTATTTTTACATTTTATCATTTAAGTTAGATAAATAATTAATTTATATTCTGTATTTATTAATTTATATTCTGTATTTTTAATCTTTTCTTTTTAATTAACTATTAATTATTTGATAATTAAGTAAAAATATATGACAATAATATATAATTTTGATTCACTTACTTACCAAAATATTAGTTTAATAAAATATAGATATTTTATTTTAAATAATTTTGAAAATTCAAATTAATTATATATTTATTGACTAAAATAATAAATTTTTAAACATAAACATAATATATTTATACACTATAGGAAGAAAATAATGTACATGTAATGATACAATATATCACTATATGTAATATAAATAGCTCCTTAGATTTGATCTCCAATCTCTGTCGCTGATAAATGTCTCTAAACAAATGTCAAAATCTTTGAAATACAGGTAGATCGCATGCTTAGATCTATAAATACCACGACAAACATTTTACTTTAAAGGGTTCCTAACATTTGTCATATTTAACTAAACTGACTCTCACTTTTTAATATTCTACTAAATCATCATTCATGTTTTTTCTTATTACATTAAAAAATTATTTCGGTGTCAAAGAGGTCATTCTTCCATTAATCAAAGAGAATATGATCTAAAGTGAATTTTATATTTCATTGATTAATTATTTTGAACCCCTAACATTTATCATATTTAATTAAGTTGTATCTCACTTTTTAATATATTTATCTTGTTACACTAAAAAGTCCTTTTGGTATTTATAAAAAATAAAAGGGAAAAAATAATTTTAATACCAGAGAGTTCAGAGTAATTAGCCTTATTTTAAATAATTTATGAAATCATAATTATATACATATAATCAGGTTTTTTGTTTTTTTTATCAAACTAGTAAAATTGATCAATACTTTGGTTAGACTAAGAGTCATAAATTGATTAAATTAAAACGAATTGATAAAAAATTGGATCAAATAATTCAATGTAAAATTTGTGAAAAAATTAAGAAAATTTTAAAAATTATGCTATTTTTCTCAAATTTTAATTATAAAATATATTTTCTATTATTTTATTATATTTAATTTTCTAATTTTAAAAATTTTAAAAATTATTTGTATATATAAGTTTTTAAAAATAATTTATTAAACTAGATCGATCAATTGATCAAATAAAAAACTAATCAACCAATTAATTCAGTATTCAGTTTTAAAAACATAAATTTACACACTATAAGGAAGGACATAATGTGCATGTAATGAGACAATAAATTAGATCTGATTTCTAATAATTATAGCTGATAACGGGAGCAATCTCTCCAAGCAAATGTCTAAATCTTTGTAAAAAAAAAAAATCATAAACAAGAGATCACATGCTTAGATCTATAAATGCTAGTATTATGAGAAATAGCATGTGGGCAACCTTTCTTGTGACAAACTTGTTGGTGGTCCAAATATACTATTGCCATATAAAGGAGGACCAAATCATGTGGATCTATAAAAGGTAAAATATTGACTAGAGTTGATATTATGAGTGCAGATAACATGACAGTTAAGGCAGTTTTATTTTTTTTTTTCCTCTTAATTATTAATATTTATAATTTATAAAGGGCATATTATGAAATTAGATTTTTACTATATATATATATCTTGTAGTTCAACCAATAATAAAAACATAAGAAAACAACATAATACTAGATGCCACACTTTTGCAAATATATATTATAATCATTAATTTTTCTCATAAAAAATGAAAGGAAAATTAATGATTACTCGAAATGAAAAAATGACAAATGATAGAAATTTTATTTCAATCGTAATTTTTTTTCCAAATGATCTATTTTGATAAACTAATTCTTACCAGAATTATATATCATCAATGAGCCATAATTTTAGTTGATAAACTTAAGGTGACAAAATGTATCCAATTCAATAGCAATCAAAGAGTTTTGTCGCTGATATTCTCATGATAAGATATATTTAAACTTTTTTTTTTTTTTTTACAATAAGAGTTCTTTTATTAAGTACTCTCATGATATGATATATTTAAACTTACCAAAAAATTTTAGTTAGCCTTGTCTTTCACATTTTCTCTCAAAATTATTTTTTTTTACTCATTTTTTAAAGTCACTATCGGCTAAATTATTGGCAAAAGTCCATAATTTCATTATTTTATCTATTTTTTTATTTTCAATAACATAAATTTTTGTTTGTTTTTATAGATTTTTATAGCTTTTTTTTTTTTTTTTTGCAATTTTGGTAAGAGTTTTTAGTTTATCCTTTATAAAAGTGTGGTTCTCTTATATATAGTCATTATTATCCTTATATGGAATTAATTTATAATATTATTCAAAGGATTGATCTATTTTTTTATAGTACTTTAACTGGACTCACTTGAAGATAAAAATATTAAGTTGTAGCTTAGTATAACTAAGACTGAAACGTACTTCTCACTATATGTAAAGTTTAATTATCTATCAATATGATTGTATTTTTATAAAAGAAAACCATCACTTTCGAATCAGATTTAATATACGTGGTGCCAATATAATTTGTTATGAATTATACATTTTAATTTTTATATGTATTGATAATATTGTATTTGATATTTTATGAATATAAATTATTCTCTTTCATCTCAGTGTATATATATCAGGTCTAATAATTGTAAAATATTAGTTTATTAAGCTCTCAATAAATTCAAACTTAAAATAATAAGAGAGAGAAACGTATTCTTTTACCACTTTTAAGTCTATCTAAAAATTCTTTAACGGAACATCTAAATATATATTCTAAGTTATGATGTCAATATAAAATAATTAATTTAGGAAAAATAATTAATTTTTACTTTCATAAAACACAATAAATTATAATGTATAAATGTGGATAAATTATACCCAATCAAAATATAATTTGATGTAGTTCAATGATTTATACATATTTTTATAATCTAATATTTTGGATTCAATTTTTCCCACAACAAAAAAGGAGAAAGAGTGAGCTGGATCTGCATATATGTGTGTTTAGATACAAAAAAAAGTTGAGATAAAATGAAGAAGAAAATAAAATACAAAAGAAGGGTAGGGGAGACATTATTGCATTGGGAGATGCAAGCTCACAGCATTAATGCATTATTTAGTTGAAAAAAATACACATATCATGTGAAAGAAAATGGTCAAGACAGGGGCTAGCTATGTGGAGAGAGAGAGAGGGTCCATGTGAAGAACTTTTGTCCCATCCATAATTGCTAGTGATAGTAAATATGGGTTTTAAAATTTTATGCCACAGCAATAATATCTTGCATGACCAGTGGATATTTGCATATAGACTATAGTTTTCATAACAAGGAAGGGGAAAAAAATGAAAGTCCAATCTTGACTTGATTTTGGTCCTCTTTCTTTCAAATTAGCCAATTATTGGCATTTGCCAAATGACCACACTATTTCACTCCTTGTACTTCCTTTGCTTCTTTCTTAATTTATCCCATTCAACACTTAACCTTAAAAAATTAAAAAATCAGAATTTTTAGGTATAGAAAATTGCTTCTCACTTATGAACGCCCACTATTTGGATGGGCTATCACAACTATATTTAGGACCAATCCATTTGATGAAGAAAATGCTTGACTCAAAACCTAAGCAAACATAGTACATTTTTGCACATTTCTCTTAATTTTTATATGATTATGTTTACTGTAATTTGTAATCATAAATTTTTTTTTGTTACATAATTTTTTTCTTTACAGAAAAGTTGCCATTAAATTTAATAATTCTCTATTTTAGCTTGTGAATACTTCTCATAGGCACACATATTCCAAACTCAAGAAATGAAGAAAGAAAACAATTCAAGAGTGTATTGATAAGATTAGGTTATACTTTTGTATGGACTAATATTGGTCATTGATTTATTTTCCTTATTGATTGGTATTCATATTTTCCATGATTCTACCCCAGTTGTCTTGAGCTACTTTTATACTCTGATTTATGTGGTGTCCCTTATTTTTATTTGCTGTATATTCTTCTATGTATATACTCAAAATTAAGTGGAATCACTAAATCACAATTCTCAATATATATATATATATATATATATATAGATATATATATATATATATATATATATTCTCAGAAATTGTGTTAAATAATTTCTTACCACGTGTGGAAAAACTCAGTATACATTAAAATTAATTTTAAATAAAATAATAATTTTAATATGTTATAAATTTTCAATTAAAAAAGATTATTTTTCCAAAATAAAAAAGTTTTGAAAACATACTAATCAGTAGTCGAACAATATATAATATTTAATATAATATGGATCAAATAAAAATTAAATGATATTTTTAAATAAAATAATACATAAATATATTTGCTTTGTGAAATATGAAAAATTAAGATATAAAATTAAATAGTTTGATTTTACTTATTTTATCTTTTGTTCAATCAAAAAGTTTTTTAAAAAAATTAAATTTAGATGATTCAATTTAAAATTTTAAAATATATTTATACAAAAAAATATATATCTAAAAATTTTGAAATGTATAATAATAATTTTCAATAAAAAAAAAACATTAAGACACGCAAGCAATGTGCAAGTGGATTAGTACGTAAATGATCTTGGGTCTAGAGAGTGAAGTCTGATCTGTGAAGGAATGCTATGAGAGCAGTTGACAGGTCACATGGGCGCATCACTATCTCATGTGGCTCTTCCACACTCCAGCAAAGGTCCCTTACTCCTTTCCACCTTTTTTTTTTTTTTTTTTTTTTTTTTTTTTTGCTTATTTAAGGTAGTTCCACCAAACAAATATCTGTCTCTTATTCTTCTAAGGTAAACAATTTCTCTTAATTAATATGGTTAATCATGACACCAAATGAATGCAATTGACATAACACCTTAATTCCACTCAATAAAATAGCCACCAACAAATTATTTTGAAAGAAAAATATAAATTTTTTTCTCAAACTTGATAAATTGTATAACTTGATTGATAAATATAATTATGACAATAGTAATAATAAATTAAGAAGTATGAAAATATCAACATATTAACATTTATCTATAGTATTCTCCAATTAAAATGAAATTAGAATTACAACTCAATGGAAAGCATGTTTTATGATTTATATAAATTACAAATACTCTTTTATTGTTTTTAAATTAATCTAACAACTTGAATATAATTGATAAATTAAAAATTATCATTAAAAGATATTTTTAAAAATTTCAAAATTTAAAATAAATAAAACTCTCATAAAAAGAACAATCTTTTATGAAAAGAACATTATCCTCTAAAGTGATGATAAAAATAAATAAAATATATAAAATATTAATTTAGTATACATAGAGATATAAAAATAATATATTCAATATTCAGATTTATAAATTTGCTCAGATCTAGTGTAATTTATCAAAAAATAAAATAAATTTCAGATATAGATCTATATATCTTTTTAAATTTGATAATAACTAAAAAAAAAAAAAGAGAGAGCTAGAGAGGAGGACACTATTTGAACTAAGAAAATGATCCATAATGATTCAAGAAAATAAAAATATAAAATTAAAAAATTCAAGGAGTTGAGAGAGGGAGAGTTATCTTCACTATTTAGTACTTTTATTAAGGAGTCCTTAGTTATATATTAGGGATAAGGTACATATGGACTCCTAATGTTTGGCTCATAGAATAAATAAATATCTTATATTAATTTAGAATATTTAACTTGTAAAATTATTTATTTTGATTATTTAGACCCCCTGTTCAAATAGAGAAAAATAATGTCCTGTTTAATAAATTTCACTTTCTCTTTCTGTAGCAACTCCAACAACTTCGACAATAACCCACGAAACAACTTTGGTAGCTCCCTCTTATCCTCTCTCTCTAGAAAGAGAAAAAAAAAAAAAGTAAGAAATCTTCTTTTGGCCCTTTTCTTTTCTCTTTATCTTTCTCTTCGCAAAGAGACCCAAATCTTTATATATTTTTTTTCAAATTTTGATTTTTATATTTTTGAGTTTTTGTAGGTTTCCCTTTAATTTTTTGTTTTTGATCACCAATAGGATGAATGGTTGCAAATTATGATTAAAGCCAACCCCAACACTACCATCAATAAAAATTAAACACCTAATCGACACTCTTTCTTCTTCATCATTCTTCACTCACCACTAAGACATTTTCCCTTCTAATGAGGCATTTACAATTGACAAAGTCATCTAGGAAAAGTTTACCACAATTGTCGATCCAAACAACATTGAGGTTGAGGCTTGTTATGGAATCAAGATCCTTCAAGCATACTAAATGAGATCAACAAGAAGATGATTAAACAAATTAGAAATAAGGCAAATGGGTGAAAAAATAGTGTCATTTCTAGTGAGTTAATGTCTTCGTCTTAGAAAATAAAAGTGTGATTACTTTGATGTATGGTTTTGAAATTGTTGGCTTTGATTTATTGGAGAGATTTATGTGCTTGTTAATGTCACTATGGATGTGTTAGTTTTGAGATTTATATGTGAATAAATGTATAGTAGGATAATGATATTGATATATGGATTACTTCACTTTTGTTTTGATCGATATGGCAGTGTTGTAAAAAATGCAATATGTATTACTTGAATTGCATAAATGGTGGTCGTTGCTCTCTTTGTTTGGCCTAACATAAAAACCATAGTACAATACGAGTACACTAGTTGCAACTGTTTATGGATTCTAAATTCTCTTTCATTTTCACAGATTTTTTTCCATTTTTGTTGGTTTACATACTCCACTACTTTTCCCAATCCTTATTGTGTATTTGGAATCCATTTTATTGAGTTTCTTATTTCTTGATTTATCTATATTTGTATTCTGTTTTGTAATACATACTTTTAATATCTGAAGTGAAAATAAGATTTTATTTACTACAAGTAAATTTTGATTCTTTTACCATTTTCATTTGTTTTGAAATATGAACATTGATTCTTGTTCGAGTCTCTAAGCATGAAATCTATGTATTCTTACATTTGTTGCAAGTAAATTTTGATTATTTTACCTTTTTTTTTTGTTTTGAACTATGAACATTGATTCTTGTTCAAGTCTTTTAAGCATGAAATTTATGTATTTTTATATTTTTGTGAAGTTGTTTTCTATTATGCCTTTTAAGTATGAGTTTATCTATCTCTATTGTAGGGATTAGCAGAGAAAATTTGTATCTCTCCTTGTTTGAACAAGGAACTAAATAATCAAAATAATAATTTTATAAGTTAAATATTCAAAAATTAACATAAGATGCTTATTTATTTCACCGACCAAATATTAGGAGCCAATTTATACCTTAATCTTATATATTATAGTGAATGAAGTTAAAAAGTTCAAAACCATAATATTTCAGCTTTTATCAAAACTAGTTGCTATCATTATAAAAATTTCACAAAATTATTAATAAAAATTGTATCTTATATTTTTTTATTTTCTATTTATATTATATTATATTTTAATTCATAAAAATGTTAGAATAAATCATTTTAAAAATTAATAAAAAATTTTATTTTTAATTTTTTATTATTTAATTTTAGATAAATAATTATTTTTAAAATTTTTGTTAGGTATTTTTTTTTATTTATATGTATTTTCTTTTTAGTTGATTGTTTTGTAGTTTTTAATCATGTAGTATAATATCTAATTATTTACATGTCAAATTATTAACTTAACAAATGATAAATATTTTTTAAAAATAATTTTTAAGACCTTAACTTACAAATGATAAACATTTATAATAAACAACTATTAAAAATTATATATATATATATATATATATATATATATATA